>BMAW01028489.1:94275-136484 GCA_019974015.1 Nephila pilipes | reverse complement strand
CTGCAAATTTAATTAAGAACTGAGTCTAAGCCTAAGTGGAATTAGCTAGTCTAGTTTCTAGTTGGTCTTCATTATCTTTTAACTTAAGTTCAATCTACGAGAGGATATCGTGAAGTTTTAATTATTACTAAGAAATAACCGAGACTTTAGATAAAATTCTATCACATTAATTGATTCTTATTTACACGCCATTGTAAATTACAGCTATTAATATGGATTTGTTTAGTTTCAGACAAATGGCTATTGAAATTCGCAGTATGGGAGAGAGTTCAATCAGGATGAATTCTAATGACGACCTTCAAAAAGTTCAGAAACATTGAGAGAAATGTATACCTGCATATGACTATGTAGAGAATAATAAATAAAAAATTAAGTTTCTATCTGTATTATTTTAATAATAATTAAACTTTATGATAATTCCAATATATATCATACTAAAACTTTACAATACAGTGTATTACTTCCTATACGGTCTAAAAAACATAACAAACCAACATTAAAAAGCTCCAACTACAAAATATGTATGCATCGATTAAATAATGAACAGAATAAATTTTCTCCGAGTTTATATCGAGTTTATTTTAGTAATAATAAACTGACTGATACTGTCTAGTAGCTTTAAAATAATACTGTTCTCGTTTCTAGTTGAAATTCTTACATCTTTGTGCTTTGATTCTTCTATCTAAGTATTGAATTTAAATGGATACATTCAGATCATGTACGCCATGTAAGTTTAGATTTACGTCGGGAGGGACTTTAGTTTTGAGTCTCTCACTTTTCATTCTTAGTCGTCGTTTAGATTAATGAGGTCTGTGAGTATTTCAATCAAGTCCAAAGTCCAGGTCTTTTCTTGCTGTAGAGTAGAAACAGAAGCTTTAGACGTCATTATGCCTCTTGATTTTTATTAAAGCGTTCACCGTCCATATCCAGTATCCGCTCCAGAACTTTTGCAATGTAAAAGATAGATAAAATGTTATTAAATTTGGTAACACTTAGAAATGCAGTTTCTCTCGATACTCAAAATAGGTACATTAATGAGTTCCACTGATTCTTCCTATAAACGAAAAGATGTATATAATATCGTCTAATTATTTAGATTATCAGTCTAGTTCTTCGAAAAAAAGGTGGGCATTCTGAATAAATATTACTGGAACATTTCCACTATTTTTGGTTCACCTATAGCTCTTTGCAAATATGATTTAATTTTAATAAAAATATTTATTTGGATTTGAGACCTAACAGCAGTGTTAACAGTCAGCGTCATGGTCTGGTTAAAAGTTCTGGCTGAACCGGTCTTGTTGATTGAGATCAGATAATAGCTTTGCCTGCTTTATAGTGTGGTCTAAGTTCTCAAGTGCTTGAGTATTGGGAAATCAGAGGTAAGAAGTATAAATACCGTATCTGACCTCGTCATTTCACGGTGCGCCGTCGGTAGCCTAGTGATCTTGGTCAGGAACACGCAGTCGGCGTTCTATCCTCTGATCGTGGGCTTGAGTCCTGCATGAAAGACTCAATGTATGCATGTGGGCTGATGCATCAGTAATCTTGTCGCGGCTCAAGTCTCCTCAGATGTCTTCGACCCATGCGCTGAATCTTAACCATGGGTTCATAATTAAGGAGACAAATGCATAGCTTCCGCAGTTTCTTCTAAGTGAGACGTTGATAAACAACCAGTCAATCTTCAGTAGTAAAATTCTTAGACTGGCGTTGATTCCAAATCAACCAGTTATCTTACGTATGCCGAACTTCCGATGGTTTTTCCTTATGCGAGTCTGGGTTCGAGCCATGATAAGCATACTAAAACCTACCGCATGTAGCTGAGCTGATGCGAAATCTGTTGAGGCTCAAGTCCACCGGAGCGTGGTAGAGGATTTGAAGAGATGACAACTATTTATCTCATTATTGAGATCCGTCCATAGCCCTCAAGTATGCTTCTTCAGTGCGACGTTGATAAAATCGATAAACTTCCAACAACTTGTACTGAAATTTAATTTTTTCTGATGAAATTTAATTTCGATCCTTTTTTTTTATTTTAGTGATTATGCTCTTAGATGGCACTGCAGGATGTTAATCTCTAAACACAATGGTGCTCTACTATCCAACTAACTATCTATAAATAAATAATACATCTGCAAATCTAGAACAATTAGA
Source organism: Nephila pilipes (assembly GCA_019974015.1). Lineage (NCBI taxonomy): Eukaryota > Metazoa > Arthropoda > Arachnida > Araneae > Nephilidae > Nephila > Nephila pilipes. Next base: position 134,333 of record BMAW01028489.1, on the reverse strand, counting down.
GGAGACTTTAGGTGAAAACTAATTTGTGTCATTAAGATAAACGATAAATTTATACATATAATTATAAATTTGATTATTTTTTAAAAGTATAAACATTTTTTATTAGTATATTATTCTTACAAAAGGTTACTTTTTCTAGAAATGTAATAACAATGAATAAAAACGTAAGCAAAAAGAAACACTTTGTGGTTTATAACATTTACATCGCTGCATGATACTCGTATAATATGCAAGTGGATCATTGACTTATATAAAACACCATTAACTGGGATTATCAACCTGCACGCGTGTACTTTACGATGAAAAAGCACTCATGGACAAATATTTTATTAGGTATTCAGGATAAGCAATGAGAATTAAAAATATAAAAAAATATATAGAAACTACCAGACTTATGTTGTAATGGTCAAAATAATGACTAAAATATTTACTGGATTATTTAATTAATCAATAAAAATAAATATTTTCAAACGCATTTCCATTCATCATTTTATTATCAGATGCTATTGTCACCATGTGGCCGTGGTTCGAAACTCTAAAGCCCACCACCAATTGCATTTCTTTAATCCGACGTTAATATAAACGTGTAGTAATTATTCGTGTATTATCATGCACTAAATCTCTTTTTATGTAACCCAATTTTTAGAAATGTTTATAGTTCGAAATATTATAATATGAGGAGATATCGCAAGGTTTTAATTGTTAATAAAAAACAAGTTTGTAAAGTTTTAAAGATAGAAACAGTTTTTATTGAGTGAGTGAGTGAGTGAGTGAGTGAGTGAGTTATTTCTCTACATAATCACCATCCAAAGTTACATTTTTCTCCCAGAATATTTTGACTTACGAATGCCGTCATCGTAAAACTCAGCAGATTGAACTCCGTCTTTTCAATGCTGCGGATTATTTCAAGCTACAGCGTCTTGAAATCAAACAAATCAACATGAATACTTGTAATTCACAACATTATATACATAAAGATCAATTAATATACAGAATCAATTTTATTAATGTATCTCGATTTTTTTCATAATAATACCTAAAACTTTACGATACCTCTTTGTATGAGTACTACAACGCAATAATTAAAATAATAAGCTTCAATGTAATTTAAGTCTTTTCATCTGGTGTGATTTTATTTTGTTCTACATCACCTGTCCTCTTCCCACGAGCCCACGTTCTTTATCCTGAAGTTATTTATGTAAATTTTCTAATAATGGAAGTGGATTGCATTATCTAGTTTGATGCCTAATGCTCTTAGCTGATGTGGAGAGCTGTAGAGAAAATAAAAGTTTAGCCTTGAGATTTTAGAAGATATAATTGCATTTCATTTTATACAAGCTGAAATAGATTTATTTCGGTCGAATCTAGTTTTACGTTTATTTGTTAACATGCGAATTCTTTTAGTTGCAAATTACATTCTCTATCCCCATTTCTGTTATTTATTTTCTGTTGTCTCAAATCGTGACTTACGTTTGTTGTAGTTGTGAAGCCGAGAGTTTAGCAAACTATTAAGTTATTTGACTTTCTAGCTTTGGAGCTGCTTGAGTTAATTTGTTATATATCTAAGTCATTATTACGCAATGAACAAAACGAACTTTTATTAGTCGGATTTAATATGTAAAATAAAATAAATTATTACTCAAGTATTTTGTATGTAGTTTAAATAGTATAAAAGGTTTTGTATAGTAAAAGGGGTAGAAGCATTTGAAAAAAAAGACAAAAAGTACGTACGGTTTTAGTTATATTAACACTTGTAAAAAACGTGTGAGTTTCATTACAAGTAAAAACACATAATATTTAATTTCAGTGATTGATTCCATTTTCTTAACGCAAAATGTCTTCTCACTTTAATAATATATTTTCATATGAAAATTATAGTTAAATTTTCAATTACGGGTTTGTTTTAGATTTTAATTTGCATTATTTATCATACCTGAATTAGGTAAAAAAAATCCGGAACTTCATATTTTAACGACCATTTTAAAATGAATTTGTGTAAATTACTTTTAGTTACTTTTTTCAAATCACAATACTTAGAATGTTCCTTAACCTAAATTTCGATGCATGATTCGAGATTGTATATTGCATTACTCAAAATTAATTAATATTATTCGATTACACGTTTCCTTATTCAAATTGGGATTTTGATAGGAGTATTGTTAAATGCCCCTCTAAATAGGTTAATAGGAAAATTTTCAATTCGCATAAGTAATGATGAATTATTTTGTTATTCAACTATTGATAACCCTTTCTTTCAACAAAAAGCATTTTTTTTTTTCAATATTTATTCCATTTAAAAACAGTTCATTTTTCTATTGCATAAAAATACTTTGATTCTCAATATATTTTATATTCTTTTCTGAATGTATCTTTTTGCTTTGATTCATTAGTTTCATATTTGAAATCACACACATTTTAATTTTTCTTCTTCATCATTATGTACCAACCTTAAATTATACATTTATGCTAACAAAATAAAACGTTTAACTCAAACGTATTTTCCTTTTCCAAATCGCAATCCGCAGAAAAATAAAAATAAATTACTGATTCCATTACTTTTAACTGTATTATTTTCTTTTATTGAATCTTACTGTGAAAAGTTTAGATAGTTTTAATTAACGAAAATTAAAAAAAAATAACGAATTAAAAAGGAAAAAAAGAGCATAATCAACCCAAACCATCCTTTTGCAAATTCACTCCAAATTCATCTGTCTTAACTTCTCCCACAAAGAGCAACAATTATCTTCTTCGGGCATATGTGACATTAAGAATTTTTTTCCCCTTTCTCTTCCTTCTTTTCTTTTTCTCTGCGGAAGATTAAAAAAAAAAGAAAGATAACATTAAAGAGAAGAAAGTAAAAAAAAATCCGAATCTGAATAATTAATAACTAAAGCGAGAAAATTTCAGAGGAAGAAATACCGCACCCACACCGATATGACATTGAGAGCATTCCCATAAGAATTTTTTTTTTCAAAAAAAAAATCATATTAAAGAGAAACGGGTAAAAAAAATTGAAAAGAATAAAAGAAAGGGGAAAAGTGCCGGTCGAAATAGTGGCGGTAGTGTTGGATCTCTTAACACGCATGCGCGACGACCTGTCCCAGCATTCACAGTGTTGTGAACGAGAACTCTCCCAAACTGTCTCCACCGCTCCACCGGGAACTACGTTCTCTTTCCCCTCATCCTACTAGTACAGTGACTCTAGAATCCACTCTAGGCCGTCCTAGCACGGTTTGCTGTCCTATTGATCGACTAGGTTGCCGCATGTATTCTAGCCCGGAATGTTGTTCAAAACGGATACATGTCCATCAGAGGTTAGAAGTAATTTTGCGAAGCTATAAATCTTGTCAAGTTTTTTGTTGCGGGGAAAAAATACTACCCGTTTGGGTCTAGTACTGGGTAGATAGAGGTAAGTGTTTAGTAACTTCACTTTAACCTTTCCTCTTTGTTTCCTTTTTAACTTTCAATTTGTTTATCATGAATTTACTTGGTTCTTCGCTCGATGCTTTTTTAATTTTTTTCAAAAATGATAAACAAACTCGAGAAAAATTTAAAATACTCATGATTTCTTTTTAAAGTTTGTGGCTAAATGTTTTATGTTTAAATTATATCTTACTTGTTTAGATTTGTTTTTGTTTTCTAATTCACGTCATATCAAAGCATTAAGAAACAGTGGGCGTTTTGAGTCGGAACTATTCTTCAAACGTAAATATTACCACTTCATATAAATTTGTTATTGATTTAATATATTTTTATATTTACAACTAATGAAAATGTAGATTATTTATCAAAATACTAAATGCGCTGTTATATATCCTTCTGCTGTTATTTGTTGTGATTTAAATTGTTTTGTTGACATTTTTTTATTTTAACAAATATAAGGTTTTCATTGTATAATGTATTATAATATGTAATTTTGGTAATATAATAATAGAAAATGGGCTCATAATTACAGTGCTAGTACTCCAAATGTTTTAAGGTTTCGCAATAAATGTTTTAGAAGTATAAGCTAAAAATAATTGTGCTGTGATTGCGTACAGTAATTTTTAAATGCTGTAAGTACTAAAAATATTTTTAAAAAAAGAATTAAATTTTTTTTCGGTGAATTTGTAAAACATTTACTCTGATGTTTATTTCATTTAATGTTAGTTTATTATATTTAAAATATTCAAAAATGTTCTGTAAAAATTCTTCTCAATTTGTCAATAATGAGTAATGGATTGCTAATAATTTATAAAACGCAAAAAAATACCTTTTAAGTAGCTTTTAAATAAGACAATATCGTCAATATTTGTAATCTTTTAAGTAATACTTTTTTTCTCATCATATGTATTTTTCTCAAAAAAAAATCAAGGCAGTGATGTTAAAGGAATTAAATATTTTTTATTGAAAAATAATTAAAACTTTCGCTCCATGTAATTTTTATTCTATTATTTTTTTTCACACTTATCTTAATATTTCACACTCATCAGAAAGGTTTAAGAAATATTTGAAACGTACTGAGCAAAATAACCACATAAAAAATTCATTTACAGGACTAACATGAACACAATAGCTAACTGTGCTTAATTTTTCTTGTAAAATTTATTAACTCACGTATATTCAAGTTAATTATCTTAAAATATTTTAGTCTAATTTCAAGTGCTATCGTTATAGTTTTTGTTAATCAAACTGCTTGAATTTACGAATGCAATAAATTGCGTGGGAGTTATTTAATATGTTCAAAATATAATCTTCGGAACGACGCAGCATTCCTTACATTAATGAGTGCACCCCCTTACATGTTTTAACTTCAGTCTTGTATTTCGAACTTCAATTATTCAGGAATGATGATCTGTATCTCAGTTTCCTTACGCATGCCTTACTATTAATAAGAAAACAACTTTAAGTAAACGTTCTCGAGAACGAAAATTTTTCCGGAACTTGTTAATCATATTTTTACTTTTAAAAAATTATTCAAAGATATTTTAAGTAGGTGAAGATGGCTCAAAAACTTTTTGACATTAAGTGTTCTACTTTTTGTTATATTCTCCCTCATAACTTTAAAATAAATAAAAATTCAAAACAAAACCTTTGTCTTTTTTTTTCTTCCAAATTTATTCTAATATTAGCATCTTGTCAGATATAATGAGAAGATTAATGCTAATTCGTATAGAATTCTTAAAAAAAGAAATGTAAAACCGTAGGGTGTCGTGTCAAACTAACCTTTTCGTATGTAAGTACACTTTTTAAATGTCATTTTCATTTCGGTTCTGAAATTCGTCATGTGCTTCGTTATAGTAATTTCCTCGAATCACGCAAATTCATTTGGGTTTTTCTTTATTACTTATTTATTTGTACTTTTTTACAAACTATTTTTATCTTTTGTTCTTTTTTTGACTGAAATAATGTAAAAATATCATTTTTCATTTATTTCACAAGCTTACATCTAGCAATGGGAATTTTCCCGCAGAATTTTTTTACTTATTTTAAGATATTAAATTTATACTTCCAAATAAGATTTCTAATAATAAAAAGAGAAGATATTTTGATAAAAGGTTACAGTTCGTCGGAAAATTTTATTGATTCTAGTTTAACTCTTAACAGAATCGTCACTAATTGGATCTAAATTCAATACTGCCGCTCTTTGATATGGTTATTCTTATTTTATCATTCTTTTAAATACATTCCTATAGACAACCAACATTAGATAAAAGTTGTTTGCATTGGCTGAAGGGTTATTAATACTTACTTTGAAACGCATTACATTCTTACTGTTCGAAACATCCTATTCCCAAAATATACCTGATAATTCAAAAAATAAACCACTGAAATTTCAATTTCAGGATAAAATCTATCATTTTGATATAGGTAATTATAAACAATTTAAAATATAACACCATTATAATCAATTTAGATACTATAAACTAAAAATTGTTCACTGAATTCTAAAAATTGACACAGTCTTCAAGATTATTCACGTACACATATTTTTCTCGTCAAATTCATTTAATTCTATTCTATTTAACTTGCTAAAGCTGTTATGTTATTAACCAAATGTAATAAAATAATAAAATGCACACATTATTTAGCAAGAGAAATTTTTTTTTTTTTTGAAAATTTGTGTCATTGCGTTCAAAACAGTTACTGCTTTCAGTCACATGCATCATTTAAATATTCCATTTCAGAATCAAAAGTCATTTTAAGCCTATCCCTTTTTGAAATTCTTAAGATTTGATCCAAAGTCCTAGATAAGGAGTTCCAGATGATCAAAATAATTTTCAGCGAGTTTGCAAAACTTAAATTGAAATATAGCTGTGGCGTATGCATCTCAAGATTATTTCGTAGTTAACTCAATACTTACTTAAATTGGAAAACTTCAGTTTGTTAAACTTTCATGATCCTCCGATAAAATGTAACGAGCGAAAAGCTAACGTTGTTTCTGTCGATAAATACAGAAAATGCTCCACAAATCGAACACATTCAAACTCAATTCAAACTCAAACTTCTTCGAATCGAATCCTGCTGCACTAGTCATGGAACTAATAAGCGAACTGAAGCACACGAGCTTTCCATAAATTTCTATCCTTTCATTCCTCCACTTTGCCATGACAGATACTCCGTTAAATTGCCATAACTATGCATTTCGCATTACTTAATTGTTTTAATTGCTTTAAAAGCCGGCCGGCTTGTTGCCGGGGAAATTTCAAACAATGGAAAATTGGGCCCGCATCTCATTTTAATTATGGTAATCTCCCAATTTCTCCTCTCTTTTACTACTTTCACATATGGCATCTTGGAAGACGGCCACGGTGGAATTAAAGTACGGAGGGACTGGTAAATTAATTAATTTTGCTAATCAATTACACTCACTTATTGTATTAATGTTTTAAGGAGAAACTTTCTCTACGGTGTTCGGAAGTGAAACAACAAACAATTTGAATTCATTTTGAGTAAGCAGTTTGGATTTGGGATTCCTTCTGAAACATTAAAAGTTAGCACGCTTTATCTAGAATGAGACCAAAAAGGATAATTATTCAGGATGTATGTATCACTTTTCTAATCTTACTTAATAGTCCTGGACCATGCAGAGCTCAGAAATTAATTGACATTTGAATTGTTTCAAAAGAGAGATTTCTTTCAATTTGATTTCGCTTTCAATCTGTTGCTGTATTCGCCATTTTAAGAGTAATTTAGTTGTTCTCAAAGATGTCACGTAATTACTTCCAAGAATCGGATGTCATGATCAGTATATAGTTTAAATTATTTCTTCTTGCCTTTTGTAGGAATTATTAGTATATTGTCAAATTGTGAAACAATTTAAGAAGACGCAAATAACTGTGTAATTATGAATTTATTCCAATTATTTTATCTAAAAACTAAATAAACTACGGAAGGTTTATTCGAAAATCTTATTACTCTCTCTCTCTCTCTCTCTCTCACACACACACACACATATATATATATATTCATCATCAGCATGCAGAATATACTTAATTTTGTAATAGAATTCTCTTATTTCCATTCTTATCCCCCCCTTCCCATGTATCCAATGACATAAAAATACTTGACACGCAAAGAGTACACGAACCATGTCACTTCAAAGTTCCTCCTCCTCCACTTATCGCCTGACGCGAAAGACAATCGACCCCTACTGACAAATTATCGTCTGCTCCTTCAATAACCAAGCAATCCCCTTACACAAACCATCCACCTACCAGGGATCATCCCCCTCCAGTAAAGCCGCCTGAATCACCTCCAGGAAACATAAGCATTCTGCAAACGGTCATCTCCATGGAAAATCCCTCTGTTAGCGCATACCACCCCTCTTACCATCCTTCCTTTTAGATCCCAACAGCCACCGTACTCATCTATCTATCCTCCGCGACACTTAACGCACGCTAACCGTCGTCCACCCTAAGTCATTTGTTGCTGATGGCTTAAACCAGGAACTTCCTTATTACACAACGTTGGACATCGACCTTCAAGTTGGAACACTCTCCCTTCTCCGGTGTGTCAATGAATTGAAGCATTTGATGACTCACAAAGGAAATTTTTGAAGAGGTTCGAACGGTTTTCGGTAATTACAGCAGCGCGGGAGATGGGGTATTTGTGTTTTATTGAGGATGGAACTCGTGCTTAGAGTTTTAAGTGGACAACCTTCCAAATATGCGCCGGTGGAATCCCAGACTCTTGAGCTAAGATGGACAGGTCCGATCGGATGGATAATTGGAGATTTTAGTCATCACTTTGTTTGGATCGCAGGGGACAGGATGAAGTATAGGGGCTTGAAGGACAGATTTGAAATGAACTTTTTTTAAAGGGAGTTGAGTTATTATGAGGGAGGAAGCTTTCTGTGAAGGGCAGAACTAAAATAGAAGCTTTGCTGTGCTGAACACACTTTGTGTTATTACTTTTTATGATTGGTGATGGAATTTTTCAAACATTTCTACTGGAAAGAGATATGATTCGGAATGTTCTGCTATATAGTACTGTTCATTGTTGATGTATTTTTTAAATCTTTCTTTACAATAGGTTTTAAGGTTTCCGAGGTAAAATTTTGAAAATAAACTAATCAGTCACATAAGCGTATATCAAAATCGATTAAAGTTAATGAAATTTATCCAACATTTAGTTTAATTTGAAATCTGCTTACTTTTTTTAGTTCATTAGGAGTTAATGATGTATTTAAGTGTAAAACTCCGAATGAAATGTTTAACAATTTGCAAACCTTTTTTTAGATGAATATGTAGATGAAAGGAATTGTTATCTAAGATGAGAGAGACTCAAAAGATTTTACGTCACAAATACCATTTGCCCTTACATCACCAATTTAAATTTTCTCGATGTCTTAGTCAAATTGTATTAGAGATAATTACACAAAGTTTTATTTAAATAAGGGATATATTAATAACCAATGTGATAGATTTTATATTTTTCTCTAAAATTAAATATAAAATTAAATTTACTATAAAAATTCATACTACTTTTAATTTATTTAAATTTAATAAATAGAAAAATATTCTGCTGCTCATGTTTATCTTTCTCGAATGTCTTCTTTTTTTTAATAAATTACTTAAAACGAGATAACCACAATCTTATTAATATAATAGAAAATGTTTCTCAAGCGTTAGATAGTCGTAAAAAACATTGCTTGATCTTTTTTCTTAAGAGAATAGTTTCAATTTTTTTTTTTTTCTTTTGCATCTGAGAGCTCATTAAAAAATTCTTAGGTATCAAGTCGATTGTTGCAAAACACACTGCTTTATGACAACACAAATGATTAATGGGCTACAGTAAAATGTTGGCAAAGTGTGCAAAGAACGTGATTTCTTCTTTTGGCGTTACTAATTTTTACGGTTGTGTCTGTAAACAATTTTTCCCCCTACCAAGAGATTTAAAATAAATACACAAGTACCATTGTAGAAAACCACAAGACCAGGGTGTTCTAAAAACTCAAAGTCGAATTGCAAAAAACTAAAAATAAATAGAGAAAACAGAGTAAGTCACTAATTTCAGGTTTGAAATAAACCTAATGACGTCAAGAGAGAAGAAAATATTATATGTTAGCGCGATAAAAATAAATTTCCAGATTAAAAAGAAAAAATACTTGCTCATAAGCTTCCAAATTCACATTGTAAACATCTGATAGTCAAAACAATATTTACTTTGAATGAACTTGAATAAATAGTTAATATAAAGTATTAAAAATAAACTTGATTCGGAAGCGGAATTTTAATATCATGGGAACAATTTCAATTTTAACAGGTATCCTTCCTTCGAGTATCCATAGCGCCATCTGCTGAGTGGATATTGAAATACAATATCGATTTTACTTCGATTTTCTACTCTTAAAACACTCAACTCTCAATTTCGTAGTAACTAATGTCAAAGTTAAATTCATTATAAAACTATACAGAATGTGAACATAATATTGATAAAATTTATTGTTCATTGTTCAAAGGTGACTGATTAGTTATTCTAAATTATTTCAGCTTTTTAAGTTTAATATTTTTTAAATTAAATTGCATTTAGATGCCGAAAACTTAAATTTGAACTTCCCTTACGAACTTGTTTATATTATTTATGAATGTTTTCAAATATGTAAAAGTTCTTTATGAACAGTTATAGCTCTATTTCCTCGTCATAGTATATTTATAAAGAAATAAATAATTAATATGACCGAGGTTCAAAATTATGCAGTCCGACGCCAATAGCCCTAGTATTGCTTCTAGTGCGATGTTAATATAACCAATCAAACAATTAATGTAAATATTTTATAAATGAAATTAAGTTAAATCTGATAATTTATAAATTTAATTTCTTAAATAAAAATTGACATTTAAAAAGATTCTGAGACGTAGCAGAAATATTTAAGAGGAAGGAGGATGTAGATAGGAGGGAAATTTTTGTTTACAAACAGATGGTATTATGCATTAAAAGAAGAAGAAAGAAAAAGTGTGAGGGGAGGGGGTGGCTCTGATATAAATTATTGTTTTTTTCTTCCCAATATTACAATGAATTTTAAGAAATTACCTTTTCTTATGAAGAATGAATTTTCTTCTGATAAAAAAAAAAATTTGTAGAAGGATAGTTGCTCTCAATTACGGCTGAAAAAAAAGCAGAGATTTATTGTCAAATTAATTAAATTATCTCTCATAACAAATTAAGCAATTTTATTATAAAATAACTAAAATATTAAATAATTTTAAAATATCAGTGAATTTTTTTTATATAAGTATAGAAATTGAATAATTATCTTCCGAAATATGCTTCTAATTATGCAAATTTTTTATAGAATTGTTAGTTTTTAAGAATTATTCATTTATCAGTATATTTTGCGCAATCGCTAAAATCCTTTATTTTGTCATCATTTTCTTATTTTTGTCTTACGAGATTTATTAATCTAAATTGTTTACTGAATAGTGGTAATTATATATGGAAATTAATACAATTAAATGAAGAAAGTTATATTTAAAAAAATGAGATTAATTAATTTTATCTTTGGCTCTATCACATGAAATAAAATCATTCTGAAATATTCTCTCTCTTGCATTTTTCCTTATCTTAGAATTATGTATATGAATAATTCTATCAACTAATTTCGATTCGTTTATACTTAAATGATCTTGCAATACAGAAAAAAAAGTAGAATTATTTTTTATTTTGACAAAATTAATGAAATAAATTAATTTTTAAGTCAAATGAATGCAAAAATTATTTTTCTTTCAATATTCATAAGAACACATAAATTAATTTTTTTTTATAAAAATTGAAACTGCGGACGATTTTATTTCACGCTACAATATTTACAAACGCATTCCATTTGCTTAAGAAATACCTAATAAATAAGAGAATGTTTTCTTTTATTTTCCATCATACATTTTCTTAAAATTACTTTTCTTCAAAATAGATTTATTTTCCAATGTTAAATTAAATTAATTATTAATCTTCTTCAGTTATTTTTTTTTTTCAATCGCACGCATCGAATATTTAATAAAAATTCTTGTTATTTTAAGCTTCCAAACTGTATTCAATTATCGTCGTCTAATAGAAAATGGGCTGTGTCCAAAAGAGATGGGGGAGGAAAGGGATTTTGATCCTCAGCAGGTGTTCCGCTTGAATAGCCCGTGCTGTCAACGGGAGAAGTAGTGGGGGAGGAAACCCAAGACAAGAAAAACAAATGGGCTTTCTATCCGGGGGGATTTTGGAATTAAAACTTTGTAATAATAGCCAGCTGGTATTCGAAAGCTCGCAACTGTGACTGGGTTGGTGAATTACATGGTTAGACCCTCTGGGGTTGTTCGTCACGAAGTGTCACATGATCCAGTCGAATATGAAGCTTAACAGAATAAGATTTCCAAGCATTGCTAAAAACTTTTGTTCGTATTGTTAGTTTTCTCTTTCAAAAAAGAAATTCACTATGTTTTTACACATTTTGTTCCATTGATCATTATACTTTTTTGTATCAAAGAAATTCATTAAATTTAAGATTAATTATCGAGATAGATCAGGCATGCTGTAGCACCGACTAGCGTAAATGAAGGAAGATATTCATTATATCAGAATTTAAATGGAATTTAGAACTAAATGAACTCATATTGCTAGAAAATTTTAAATGCGCTTGAAAATAGAGAATAAATATTTTTTTAAAAATTTCATTCATCTTGGAATGGGTTTTTCAAACATGTTATTTTAAAACATTTTAATTGCATATTATGATTATTTATATGTGCATTATGCATTTCTTTCACATTGCGCTTAAAAATTTTGTATGTTTACAAAATAAAATTTCTTTCAGTTTTTGATCTATTATGCCATAAACAAATTTTAAAATATTTGATAGAAAAAAAAATTAAATTATAATTAATAGTCTGTATTGAAGAAATAATTAAAAATAATTGCTGAACGGAAATTTAAAATTGTAATAATCGTGATTATACGCATATTTTAAAATTATTTCAAAAATCATATATCCTACGATTGCTCATTAATTTAAAATTCTTAATCTCAAAACATGAGGAATAACTACAAGTAAAGAATTTTAGAATGCAAATAAATATTTGTTGAAAGTTTGTATGTTAATTTTGTAGGCTCATAAACCAAGTTATTATAAGAAACTAAATAAAAAAATAAGTTAAAAACAATTCTGAAAAGGGTCTGAATTTGTGCGTGTGCGCAACCATTTCATGAGTCATTAGGAAAAAATGTCTAAAAGAAGAATAAAAATTTAATTACGAATTGAAAGATAAAAGTCAATGATGTTGTAATAAAAGGAAATATACCATCATTATGCTGAATAAATGTAATTTCTTTTATCCAAAAAAAAAATACATCATTTATTAGACTCAATAAGCTTCAATAATAGTATCCATCAATTTTGGAAACAACAAGATATTTCTTATCCTTTAGTCAAGTTTTATGAGTTTTTCTTTCAAAAGTCACGAGATTAAAGTCTGTAATCTCTTTCCACTTGCTTAATTATTTTCTTTTTTTTCCCTGGTTTCCCTCTCTCCGGGGAAATCATTTCCCGGACATCTCCAAAACCCAATGACTTGAACCAATTTCCTATCGGACTTGCTTGCCCTAACAACTTTTTAATCCGTATCTTGGTTCTACATCTCACTCTAATTTCCTACACTCCCTTGAAAAGAAGGAAGAAGACTAGACAAGAAAAGGAGAAAAAATTGGTAACAGAGCTTATAATCATGCCATACACCCAACACGATGAAGTTGGAGCTTGATTCGTGGTTATGTCTTGGTAAAATTGCATCTAGATAATTGATGGCCGTACAATGGCAATTGAAAATGAAATAGAACAAGAGATACTTTCTCCTTCGGTAGTTCTTATAACATTTGCGGTTTGGTGTAAAATGCATCGGTAAAAGATAAAAAAAAAATAATAAATATAAAACCCTACGAAATTTCTTCTTAGGGGTTTTTTTTTTTTTCACTTTTTTTAGAAGTTCCCTTTCGATATATTTTTTGTCCTTTCTCTTTTTTTTTTTCCAGTGACCTGTTTTCTCTGGTACTTCGCATTGGCGGTTTCGTTGTATTTATATATATATTTTTTCTTTTGCTCTTCGCATCCTGTGATTTCTTTTTTTTTATTATTTACTTGTTTCCTGTAACGTCCTTTTTCCCTGTTTCGGGATCATTTTGGGAGAAATGTTTGGTCGAAAATTTTTGCTGTGGATCTTGACTTTGATGGACGACTAAGGGTCCATGGATCATCAAAGCGAACGTCCACATTCTACAGCAGACGATCAAGATTTTTTTTGTGTGTGTATGTGTGTTATTTATTGTTTGTTTTCGTTTGTTATGTGCCGAATGATGTTGTAATGCAGCCCCCCCCCTTTTTTTTTTCCTGCCTACTTCTTCTTTCGCCTTTTTTCACGAAAAAACGAACAAAAAATTGGAACGCTGATGTACTATACACGTGGTTGTTCCAGACTATCTAGGAAAGAAGAAGAAAAAAAAATGATGTGTTAGGATTGCATGTTCTTGTTCACCTACGTCTTTTGGGGGGTGGACTTTATACAACACATAGTCTGTGTGAAAGGCTGCGTGAAAATAACGATGCTTTTTTACTTATTTTATTTCAAAGAAACTGTCTCGACGCTCAACCGAGCATGGTGTAAAGCTTAACTTTATTTTTATATACAACTGCTTGATGCTAATGGAAACATCTTCACAAAAGATGTACATGATATCTATATTTTTAACAAGAAGTGTACTGTATTTCATGGACCAACCAAATAAAAAGTAAAACGCTTTGCTGTAATCTTTGTCTACTCAATTCGACGTTGGTGTTCAAAATTTTTTTTTTCTGCAGAATAAAATTTCTTTAAAAGTCTTAGAAGGATTCAAATAAAATTTAGATAAAAGATTAAATGCTTTTCAACATGTCAATTGATGCATTTTTTTAATTTATATTTTGAGTAAATGGGGGAAAAAAAGCGCACTACCTAACAGATAATAAAGATTCTTAAAACAATAATGAGGAAGTCCTTTTTTGAGAGGAGACCTCGAGGCTTACTTTCTTTTGATAAGGATAAGTTTAAGAAACCTAAGTACCCATGCGATATTTCCTTTCTCTCCTTTGCTTTATTGTTTTTGCTAAATACAGAGAAGGGGCACCGGAACTCCCTAGCGATTTTTCTCTATTTTCGACTCGTCTCTATGTCATTTTACCTTCCACCGACTCCCCGTTTCTATGTTTCGCATTTAGAGCTAGTTGTTGTTGTTATTTTTTTTAATTAACGAATGTTTTGCGCACGTTGTCCAAATATGACAGTGGATCAATAAAATCAACTTATTAACCAATCTTCTGAACATGCTTAGAAAAGAAATAGAACCAAACAATTTTAATATGTCAGTGAATAAATTTTCTTTACATTCTTTTTATTTCTGTAATCCCTCGTCTCATTCCATTGCAGAATATATGCATAATATTTAATGAAAAATTTTCATTGTAAGACTCAAGAATGAATACATTTTTTTCTTCTGTTGAGTTTATATTCCAGTTACTGGGATATTAAAATTTTTAAATGGTTTTCTTTACTTTATACGTATTTTGAGCGAAAAACAAATTCATGTCGAAAGAAACAAAATTCTCTCCAAACAAATTGAGAAATTTTTTTAAAAAAATAGGGAATTATTTGTGTGCCGGAGGCATAATTCTATAATTTTCTGTGTGCTGATCTGAAAGAAAAGTCTTTTAATGTGCAAATATTTCCCTTTTTAAATCATGTTTGGTAACTACTTAGCTGAATAAATCCCTTTTTCACAAAAATAATAGATTTAGTGCGCGAAATAAATGTATTTAAATAGTGCGTCAAATGTTTAGAAAACTTCCGAAAAGCCAAGTAAAAACTTCGAAGTCAATTATTCGAATTTTCAATTTCCTGGAATTTTTTCTCATAATTAGCTACGAAAACAGTTTTTGAAATACTAATAAACTAGAATTGAAAATAAAAAAAAAATAGAATATATAAAAGTTATCCAAACCTTTCAGGAAAATTGGAAAGGCCCGTCGATCTCATTATTTGCAAAATTTTCTCATCTTTCCCTAGCATTCAATTTCAAGAATCAATAAATATTATTCCATCCAATTTTCGAATTCTTTAACCGGGCGAATCTTTCATTATTGCCTTATAACACAAATAATTTACTCTTTGGAGAAGGCTTTGGAAATTTTTCTCGTTAAAGTTCGAAAATGAGCCTAAAAAGTCGCGACTGTTTCTTTTTTATTCGGTGATAATTGGCAACCATTTATCTACGAGCGGTACTACGAAAATGGGAAAAAAAGTTTTTAAAAAAAAATTTCACTCTTTCTCTCATAAAAATTTTCCGTCGGGGAAGATAATAAGCAAACCTTAACGAAGTCATCAAGAACCAACCATCTCTTTTTTTACTTCTTTTTTATCCCATTCTTCGTCCCCTTTTCGCCAACAAATCAGATTCCTAAAGCACTCATTACGTAAAATTCTCTCTATATAAACTTTCGTCTCGATAATTTCTATCATCTTTGCGTTTTTTTCAATTAATCATTAAAACAGACGTTCGAAAGTGGATAAAATGGAGATTAGGGCAAAGAAGAAGACGGGTAAAAAAAAAAAATTCTTTCCATCGGCATGTGGAAATTTGAAGAGGGGTTCTTCCACCCACCCACAATCCCCGAGATCAATGATAATTTATCAATGTCATAAGCAAGCTGTTGTAGTACAAGCACTCTTTTCTCGCGGATGCTTGCGCTGGCGCTAAAAGCATCACAAACAAATTGGCGTGGAATTAGTTGCAGCTTTTTGTTCTGCCGCATGTCCCTTGTCTTGTATGTCTTCGCTCATCTGATTGGATAATTAGGCGATTTGTACGTCATGGCTAAAATTACAGCGTAACTTTCAACCGTCGATTAATGACATACGGACAATTGCCTTTCAGTGTTCAGCGACCTTGGAACACTTTTTTAATACTTCCCATTCCATTCGAACTTTTAAACTTGGATTTGTTTTGGAAGGGTATTAAATAAAAATGAAGATTTATTACAAGTTATGTTCGTTTAGTTGTTAATAAGATGGTGATAAAAGTTCCTTATTTTTTTTAGTTTACTTTTAATTATTTGCTTCAATGGCGTCACTTTAATCATGGTTTTATGCCTGTCAAGATTGTTTAATGACTTAAGGCGACAGCCACAAATTAAAATGGAACCGAACCCTTACCGATGTTGGAGAGTAAAACGATTATCTTCTGCGATACATAATTGATGTTGTTAAAACTCGTTGTCTATAGCTTATTAAAATGCAGAGTTGCATTTGATCCATTAAAATATCTTTAATATCAATTTAGTGTGTAAATGTTTCCGGTATAGAACTGATACTATTTTGATGTTAATACCATATTTTTACATTTTTTATGTAATTAAAGCATGTTTTTTAATACGTATAAAAATAAAACAAGTTATTAATTTTAAAAGTAACCTTGATTTCGCACAATATGATATTATTTTCACATGTTGCACTTCTCATCATTTGAATGTTTGCGAAATGAATTTGATGCAAAATGTATTTGATTAAACTAAATTAAAAAATTAAATTACAAAATTTGCCTTATCAGGTATTGAAGTGGATAGACTACGTCGTTTCATACCAGAGCTAATTTTATATGCAATGAGAAAAGAATCCAAAAATGTTTAAATTTGTTCCTCTTCCTGAATATTTTAACATTTAAAACGCGTTGTTGCAAAACGCAAAATGAAAAAAAAAAAAATCGATACAAATTATTTCTGCAATAATTTAAAAACTCAAATTATTTTAATTCGTAGTAAAAAACTCGTGAATTTATATTTTTATTTATACAGAACTAATATTACTAAAGTACATTATCTAAAGGATTTAATTTGGTTATATATTCAAAGAATCTATGTTTGAAATAAGTGAAAACATTATTGTACATAAATCAATAGAACACAGAACGATGTAAAAGATCATGCAAAACTCTAAACGTAGGTTCTATTACATTTAATTCGTAAATTTGCTTAGCAATAATTATAATAATGTTATTTTATTGCCCTATTTTTAGTTGACTGTAATATTTCGTTTTGATTGATAAGTTTTATTACTTTATATCAAAAGAAGACAGTTTTTTAATAAATCAAAAACTGAATCACCGGTTAATCGACAGCAGACCTTATTAACCCTTTCTACTTAATGGATGTGCACTCTTCTGTACCGCGCCGGTTTCTGCAGACTAAATATCGCTGAAAAGAGTGAATAATTGCTTAGACTTAACGGTCTAGTTAACAAAACACTAATTCGTTATGTCAAATCGGATGTTTTACAAGCCGAAATTTGTAATGTTATAAGATTGTGAGATAAAAGCCGTGCCAATAAACTGTTGCCAAAGAACAGGAAAATGTCTCTAAATTTAAAAGTCAGGGAGTGATTTTTGGTAATTGAATCCCTCCATGAAGTTCGATATGTTGGGTAAAAAATATAGAAGAACTTCTAAAATAAATATCTAGGACACAATTTTACATGGATAGTAATACCCTAGCCGCAGTTCTTAGAAATCCTCGTTGACTTTGCCTTCAATGCTAAATATGGTATGGGACAAACGTACCGCAACGATATAAGTTACAGAATGACTTGGTCCAATGTCTAGAACTGTTCAAAAGAAGCATTTTTGAGGTAAAACATCGTACTGGATGCTCATATATGATAATTTTCCATTTGAGAAATTATGTACAGAAGATATTTATATACATTTAAATATCAGTGTAAGGATAAAAGGAATTCCAACTCCATAGTTGTAATTTTCATAATCTACGGAGTTTTATAAACTTGGTTTTTTGGTTTATGGAGGAGATTAAATTTTAGGTTATATAATTAACATATTAATCGAATTTTTTATATTGTCACAGACTTTTAATTCTGCATCATAGTAAATATTCGCATAACTAGCATTATTAATACTTTGTGACGTTTTTCCTTTATTATTCAATTCCACAGCTCCCTTTAATTAAATAATTAAATAGTCATTAAGTAGAAAGCTCCAATCGAAGATCTGAAGAGCAGGACAAAACACTTTATTGACGACCAATAAATATGTAAGGATGCTCTCTGTCTCGAATCCCTCTTAAATCGGTTAATCTTAATTCAGATTCTAATAATAAAGTATTAACTTACGAAATAATTTGTTCTGATTCAAACATTTCTCGATAACAAAAGATTCGTATCTTAGTAATGGAGTCACTTCAATTAAAAAAATTAATATTTCGATGTTTCGATCCAAATTATAAATACCTGTCAGTCTGTCGTAATCATCTATTTCTCTTTCCTTTCAATTCTATCTCACTTATATATCACTATTTCTGATTCTATACACTGCACTTCTTATCTTCATATAATTTACTTAATCACGTTTTATTTTGGTTGGGGAGGAAATCGTGAATTTATGCAGTTCAAATTACCAAAAAGTCTTTGAGGTTAGTGAAGAGAAAATTTCGAATAGCCCAACTTCACAGGCTCACGTTTGTTTCATTATCGATTAAACAAGGCCTCAGCATTCATAGCTTCCGTGTCCATACTTTACAAACAAATTTTAATTAAGAAGATGCTTTTAATATTATGATTCTTTAAGCTTTTGAGCGGTTTTTTTTTTTTTTTTTAAACACGTAGTTTATGTGAGTACTTATCGTAAATAGTGTCGTGATTGTTTTGAACTCTCAAAGGAAACTAAATATGCTATGAACACAGGATATCCTGTTACAGATGAACTTGTATAATTTTCATTTAAATCAATTAATGTATTTTTTTTCAATACTTATTTATTAATATTTTAAGATTGAAATAAAATCATTTAAATAAGGTATACTGAGTTCTTAAAAAATTCTTTACAGTGCTCAATATGCAAACTAATAACTTATGTGTTAACATATTAACTCTAAATAACTTATGTGTTAATATTGAGATTTCTTATTTAATTGTAAAAATACTCTTACCTGATTTGATGTTGATTTGTGATTAAAAAGGTTATTAAAAAATAAAAATTTTCATCAGAAATAATTTTAGTAGTTTAATTAATATTCTTATATTTTTATAGCAACCATTGCCATCAGTACTTATACTATTTCTGACGATCATAAAAAATTGTCATTATACGGTTATGACATCAAAAATAAATTTTCTATCCCTGCTTGAAATTTTTACTTCACAATAAAATTTTTAAGACAAAAAAAAATAAAACAATAATTACTGAAACTAATACCCTTTAGGCATATTTAAACTGAAATATATTGGAACCTTTCGAAAACAAATTTACTGGTGAATGGACATTCATAAAGTACTTACAAATAAATTCTATACAAAGATACCATTTCATTTTTTAAAGAAATAAAATACTGTTATCTAACTAATGCCAAATATAATTTTACACCGATTTAAATGGGTATTTTTGACTGACCATGAACTTTGAGATTCGAACACTGTCGCTTCTTCAAAGAAGATAACGACTAGGCCTTCAACGGAAGTGAATGAAAAGAGCTTTCTTTTAAATCAAACACCATAAGATCTAAAATCGTTTGACGTCCATCAAGAGCGCTCTCCTCCATGTCTAACGTATGACTACCCAACCGAATCGACTGTACTTTTATTCCCAATCAACACATCACCATCAATTAAAGAACCTTATTCCCAAACCCTCCACCCTCACCAAGAAGGCGACACGGTAACAATTCCACCTTCCTTTGTGTTCGCGAAGACCGTGTGTAATTCCATCCCCCAACCCTCGGAACAATAACGACCCCCAAGAAGAATCCCAAAAGCGGATATGGCTCAATTCAGGCAAAGACACACACCGCCGAACTCGTATGAATATTGTATGTAAAAGTATCGAGTATGCCCTGCGCAAAAGAATGTTGCAAGTTTTCGCATGAGGCCCTGGAGGCGTTGCCCTTGCCTTGTTCTTTCCCCCTACAAGAGTCTTCTGAGAGCTTTTGTCACGATAGAATCCATTTAATGAGAACTTGCCGTGACGAGGCAATATACAGTACTCGAAATATTAGCATAATAATGGGACATTTACTCCCGGCTTGTTATAGTTGGTGATTTAATTCCGAGGATAGGTTTGAGAAATGATTTGCCTAACCGTCAGAAATTTGTACCATAAAGAAACGATGGTAATTGCAAAATTATGCTTCAACTTAATTCTGGTGCTGATCTGTGTTGTTTTATGGCCCAAATAAATTGAGATATTAGTTATTTGTTTCTTTTTTTGCTTGCGTAACATAGTTAGTACAAGTTAATCTTGCATTTTCACTCCTGCCTTGTAATTCTAAATAGAAGCAATATATTAGTATGGAGGTAGATATGATATTACCATAAAACAAGTTCGTCGGGTATGTACATAAAGTTTCGAATTAAATTAGCTTGTTATTAATTTGCTTTGAATATATATTAGTGGAATAATAATGTCTTGCTCATCTTATTATAAACATTGAATCATATTTGATTAAATTGATTTGAAGGAATATATAGATACAATCTTCTCGCGAATAATAATTACTAAATATATTCCACATAAAGACTATTCAAGATGTAATATAAATAATTATAATGTTTCATATATAAATAACAATATCACTAGAGTCATTAAGATTATTAAGAGAATAAACCTTATTATGCATCTACTACAAATTAAGTTTTCTTAAATTCAGTTTATAAGGATTTTTTAATAAGATATCAAACCATGTGTTTAATCAATTCATTATAAACAACTGAAAATAACTGTTAGCAAAGATATTCTTATAAAATCATAAGAACACTTCAGCATAAAATACAGTTAAATATTTTCAAATCTAAATTAATCATACCTGGAAAGATTCAGATAAAGAACAAATTGTAGACCATAATGATATTTCCCAAGATCATCATTTATTTACACAAAACTTAACGAATTCGGAAAATCAACTATTCTTCATCTACGGTCGCCTTGCTCAAACATTATTTTCGTTGAAATCATTCGTAAACATTATGTAAAAAAATACTGAACTTATATATATATATATATATAACCTCATTTATCTTTAATTTAAAGAGCAATAAATTATATATATATAAACATATATATATATATATATATATATATATATATATATATACCCAATAAACAATTTAATTTTTAATGCAAAGTAGCTTAGTAGTTTTCACGGGTTTATTATTTTTATTATTATGTACAACATCGCTTCTTCTTCTTGGAAAGATTTTGGATCAGCTCCAAAACGAATTTTAAGTGCACCATATTAATATGACAATCTTGTTTATTCCCAGCAAACATCATAACTGCATTATTAATTACCTTCCTTCAAAAGATTTCAAATTTGTTAGGTTTATTCGTGTTGTTTCTGAACTTTAGGCAAAAAGTTGGAAGATCGTTATTCTAAAACTTGAGCATGGTATTAACCGCATCAGGAATAAAGCATTTCTTAATGTTCAAAACCCTTCAACCCAACTTTTCCCGCATTATTTTAAATTCAGCAGGGAAAAGGTTTTTACCGATACAAAATAAAACGTACTTGGTTTATTAACCGCATAAAATGCTTTTTCTTTCTCAGCAATTATATCACGAATTTTGTATTACGAATTTTAAACTAAACTATAACAATCATCGCCTAATCAGTCCATTCTGTAAGTTTTTATTTATTCGTAAAAAAAATTGTAAGAATTACAAAATATATTATTTTTTCGGAACCATAATGTTTAGAAATCATTTAAAAAATAAAATAAGCACAACGGATCAATACAAAAATGAAAAACAGTTTAATTATTGCACAATATCTTTTTTTTTTTTTCTTACTGTTAATAGAGTCACTGCAAAAAAATTTATAAGAAAATTGAATTAATTATAACCTTTCTAATGTGATCAAAGCTCATTTCTTTTTCCGTTTGCTTAAAGTTAACATGTTGATTTCCGTATTTTTCTCCTTAGCAGTTATTTATGTCTTATTTATTCTTTATGTTAATGTTACTTACTAAAATAATAAACACATTTTATCATTATAAATGGAATTATTTATATAAATTCATTCTTTTCATTTTGCTACTTTATTCATGTAGGTTCAATTTGTGACGGCATCTTATGACCGGTCTCGTCTGTCATTTTAAATATTATTTTAATTATAAAATTTAAATTTCACTTTTAAGTTCAAGTACAAACTAAGTAAATAAAATAGTCAGTTCTATCTTAATTATATACTTATTTATAATCATCTAACAGGTGTATGTGAGGGAATGAGACTCTCTCTAACAGTTTACTTTCCTTATGCGCGAGTACTAACAGCTTCTTTATTCTATCATAGAATGCTCTTACCGGAATAAGATGCGCATCACACTAACATTCTTTATTTTCAATTCAATTCCCTATCGCTTTTATACGACTTGATTATATCTATTCACTTTACTTAATTTGCATCACTTTCCATTTTATTGGAAAGAAGTTAGGAAATTAAATATAAAAACAGAAAAAACCTCAGATGTTAGTTGAAGAGAAATAAAAAGCCAATGTTACAAATTTGTAGTTTTGTAGGGAGTTATAATACTCTAACAATACTCTAACTTCAAAGAAATGCATCAACTGATTACTCAAAATTTTATATGCTTGATTTAGAACGAGTTTTGTTCAAAAGCTTAGGATCTTCGGATCGAAATCATCATACGAAAATTATCGAGAAAACTTTGATATTTCAGGAACATATCCGGTTTTAATCTTTTCATTTGTTTTGCCGTCGTAAGGCAGAGAAGAACTATTGAAATTATTACATATAATTTCCATTTTTTCGTAATTAATTCAAGAAAACGTACTACTAGTGAGGTTTAAATTGAACTTAAAATATCTTTTATAAAATAGATAGGGTTTTTTTTATAGATTGATGGATTCTCTAGAGCACATGAGCCTTTCGACTCTAATTCTCAGTATCTGAAAAGGCTGTTTCAGCTTTGTTGTGGCCTGTACCTTGCCCATAACTATTATTTAAACAGAAAAATTTTGATTTCTTTTGGAAATGCACTTAAGATTTAAAAATTTGAATAAGTATGAAGCTGTACTTGAGAGTTTAAGAAAGAAAGCATGCCATTGGCTGCTCGGAGTGAGAGAGAGGAAAGACTTTTTAATGATAATTAGTTTTACAACTGTGTCATTTTAGGTTTAAAAAGCCCATGAACAAGGTTCTGAACCTGTTTCATCTTGCGAATCAAATGTGTAACTTATTTAATTCTTATAATTTTTAAATGCTTCTGTTCTATAACTATTCTCATCTATTAAGAGTTTTATTTCACCGAGAAATAACTACACCACAGCTAAATGTTTCGACTGATTTTTAACGTGCTGGTAGGGTTTCTGATATTTTAATAAAGTACGGTTCACATCAAATTCTTTTATATCTCTAGCTTAGAAAAGAAATCTTTTTAATCAAAATCCAACTTCCTCTTTCGTCTCTTTAGACTTATTTGATTTTCACTTACAAGTTAAATCAATCGATTACTTCGTCAAGCTGGAATAGCATTTAAATTTTAGCTGTTCTGTAATTGAAATACCTCCAAACTGACTTTTTTCACGTACCTCTGCAGAGGAAAAATGCGTGATATCATGCATTTTATTGGATTTTTGTCACTAAACTGGCTCTTCAATGTGCCTCCTGATGTTTACTAGATGAACCAAAAAAAGTCATTTAGAGAACTTCTCCAGACAAACAAAATAAAACAGCCAGAGAGCAGAAGGAAATATTTATTATTGATCCGAAGCGCATCTTTAAAGTTAAAGTAGAAAGTAAATTGCCCAAACGTTCCCTTGCTGTTTCCCTTTTTTTTCCCTTTCCCCCTACTTTTGCAAGTAAATATCCCGTTGCATTCAGAATCCTCAGGCTACGGAAGTCTTTCTCAGAGTTCGGTTCGGCTATTGATTTTTGTATGGATTCTAATAATGTTTTAAACGACGTGCTCTATCACTGGATGCGAAGGTTTTTTGTATGCATTCAGGAACTTTTTTTTTTTTCGTATTTTGTATGCATTCTAAAATGTGTATTTTTTTCAACCTCCTCTGGGTCCTTTTTTCAAAAAAAAATTTGTGAGATATGCAGTTTTATGGAGTCGGTGCGCTTTTGGATTCGTATTAGATTTGTTTCCAACAGAAAATGGAAAATAATCGGGTTATTTAAATGAATATTGAATGAAGTTCTTTTATTAAATTTTCTGTGTAAGGTTCGTAAGTGAACTGCTCTGATTTTGCTTAAATTTTTACTCAAGTGCTGAAACTGAATCAATAACAATAAAACTGATTATAGGTGCGAAAAGGGAGTTGTTTTAAATTCTGTATTTGCCACAATTTCATATATTCTTCTATAGAAACATTACGTCTAAGAAGCTAATGGAATTATTAAACTGCATAACGTACTTATATTGTATAACATTGTTTTATACAGCATTACATAAAAGTTTTTAATATTAAATATCGAATGTAAAAAATTCAAAATCTTTCAGTTGGCAATGCTACTTTATACACATGAATTATACATTTTTCTTCAATTAACTTTAATTTATTATGTTCCTCTTGCATAATTTCAGCGTATCAAATACACCTAAGATTGTCCTATTTGAGAAAAACTCCTAAGAATTATTTTTATCTTTTTATGTTTTTTCTATCTGAAAGAACAATATTTTTTTTCAAAAAGACCATTTTTTGATATATTTAAGCATTAGTGGAAAAATATTAATAAGAAAAAAATTTTGGAAGTATTTTTCCTAGATACGCACACGTTAATATATTAATAAAATATTTTTTCCAAAAGTGTAAAACCTGACTTTGGGATGAGAATATTCGCAATTTTTTTATTTGCAAACTTTTTTACGCGGAGAAAATTGAATTTTTTCTTCAAATCTTACTGAATAGCTTTTTTAAACTTTAAAATAACTTTTTTAAAAAAAATCGTGATTGTTGTTCTTTTTTTTTTTTTTAATGAACTATAAATATTTTTTTCATCGCAAGCAGAAATATTAATTATGCATTCTTTCTCAATTTACTTGTACAATTTGAACTTTTCGTACATCAATTTAATACACCAAATTTCTAAAAAAATTTGCTTAGAAAGAAAACTATTTTATAATTATTTTAATTTCAATGTTCCAGGATATTTCCCCAAATAAAATTAATAATGCATGAAAAAATAAAATGGTAGTTTTCTGTGTTTATATAGTTTAAAACTGTATAAAAAGTTATTTATTCAGTATTTCAATTGTATTTTCAAAGTCTTATTAACTATTGTTTTTGTTCTTTTGAATTTTGTATTTGCTTTTGTATAGTTCAAGCTTTAGAAAAAATTTGCAATTCCATCGTTCATAAAATGACATAAAAACTGTAATTTTGAACTTAAATAACTTTTGATTAATCAAACTTTAATTTTATTATGTATCTTAATTTTATTTGAAAAATTAAATTAATTTTAGTTTAATTTTTTAATTAAAATATTATTGCTTGTCTTCACTTTAAAAAAGTGTAGTAGGACCGATGCATGTTAAATCCATTAAGGCTCCAAGTCCTCCAGTTGGTACGATATAAAAGTGTGGAGAGGAAGATGTCAAATCGGATGTCATCTTCGTCACTTAACAGAGGTTCAAAATTTCGAGGTCTGTCACCGATAGCCCTCGATTTGCTTCTAAGTGCAAACGTTAATAAACAATCAATCAATCAAAATTCACTTTAAGAGATTAAATGCTTAAGTCTTCAAATAAGTATTCTAAATTATGCAACAAGTATTATAATTAAGTAATAAGTAAATCTAAATTAAAGTTTTATCTAGCCAAAAGAAGTCCCGTCTGGAGGAACCCATCTTTATTTATGTAGCCTTTTGTCTGGGATGCTAATTATTAGCTAATGTCCAGAAAAGTGGCTAGTCCGAATCTGGAACCCCAATTAACTTTCCAAGTAAATTTGGTACTCAGTTATCGACCTTTGAAGTAAGAAGGGCTGAACTGACCCAGACTAGCTATTTAAGCTGAAGCTACGGGGGATCGAAACTTGGTTGACAGTGATAGCAGGCTGACATGCTAACCACTTCACCTTCTCTGTCACAAGTAATAATTATCCATACTTAAATAAAAATATTCAATTGAAGCTACAATTTTATAAATTAAGTTCGATAATTTAATGTCACAATTTTTCAAAGATTTATTTAGATTCCGAATTTAAGGGTTTTTTACACAAATTAAACATATTTCAAGGATATAGATTTTAAAACGCGGCAAAATAGAATTATCCGTGTTTGTGTTAATTAGTCATAAATTTATAACAGTCGCACTTTAATTTGTGGTGAGAATGCATTAGTTAAGTTTTAAATGCTCTGAGCTATCTCTGTAGGATATAATTTGCCACAATTCAGAGCAGCTTTCATATAAGTGTCGTTAGTTAGTCTAAGGCAAGTACATGCCAACTCTCATAATATGCTTTGTCCACGCAATAAAAGTTACCCAACCGAATTTAGTGAAACCCAAAATGATAATTACATTTTGATGAACCAGCAGCATTTAAGGTACTACATACGTTAGCTAACGTAGTACTTAAGCAATTTAATTCATAAAGATTGCTTGAATGTATTATGATTATGTTCAACGCGATTTAATTTCTTAGTTCAATTACACTATGACGAATAGTTAACGAAGTACCAATCAAACTTTCTTTTAATTTATATATATAACACACATTAAAAAATGTAAGATTGTACTATTGTGGAAAGCAATTTCTCCATACTCATGATAAATATACTATAAACTCATAAGTATTAATCTTTTTGGCCTTATGTGGATTCCCTTTGCAGAATTTTATTGAATTTGCTACTATAAATGTTTGGCTCCATCTATCATCTAATTATCTATATATTGGTTTGATTGTTCTTCTTCAAGAAGTTCTGGAATAAGACAAAAATATAGTAATGAAAACAAATAATTATTTAGCTCAATGAAAAAGAAAAATCTCGTAAATTTGTTATATTGTACAAAATCAAAATAATTATCTCTGTAACATAAATTAATAAGTGCAAGGCGTAATAGAGTGTCGAGTTTTGATTTATCTAATTCTAATATAGAACTGTCATTCGTTTTCTTACATTGACTTCACTCAATGAACAAGATTTCCTTCGGAAACGAAGAACCATGGTTATAAATACATAAGACTGCATCGCTTTTCTTTAGACAAATGTGTTGGAAAATTTTTGTAAGCATACAAAAATAAAAAATTTAAAAAAAAATATCAAAAAAAGAGAAAGAGAATTTTGTCTTTTGTAAGTATTCATTCATACCGTGACCCGTGAAAATAACCCAATATTAAATAGTCCCGAAAAAATATCTCAGTCTATTTAAAACCTAAATATTAATAAAAAATACTTTTTAAAAATTAATAATATTTATTATAAATGCATTTTAAAGATGTGATACGGTTTAAATTCATTATAGTTTTGCATTCTTTATGATAATTCTTTTTTGTAAAAATTGGATAAATTTTTGTTATTGGTTGTGTGTATTTTCTGTGAAAGGAAAAAATATACATCTGTTAAACATTTCTAACTTTTCTTATAATATTATAAATAGTGAATAATAATACTTGAGTGGGACCACGTGTACTTAAAAATAATTTTACGCACTTTAAAAATATCAGTTATTTAATGATATTTAAACATATGAATTTTTAACAAATCTTTAAACTTCAAGTTTTAATAGAAATAAATTTCAGATTTGTTCAGAATAATAAATCTTTAAAATAACTTTTGCTTTAAAAATTGTGTCATGTGGCAAAAACCTCTGATGTGTAATAAAATAATATTCGCATTTCATACATTTTCTTACAGTCCTATCGTTTAAAAATGCCTTCATGCGTTTATTATTAATACAATTTGTTGTATTACTAAAATATTTTCTTAATCCTTTTTGCATAGAATATTGCTGTTAAAATGTTAATGTTCTGATGCCAGATTTTTATGTTGGGGGGGGGGGGGATATATATAGTACAAACGAAAGCGCGCATATACAAAGAGCATTCTATAAAAAACTGAGAGCTATTTTTTACATGGTGGCAACACCATGATACTAAAAAATAAAAGTACAGGCGATTTCCTGAAAATATTAACTGAAAGTTTATAAATATTCTAAACGAAACAAACAATCTTATTTTCTTAGTTTCGAGCTTGTTTAAAGAACTGTTTTTATTTGCCCCACAGAAATGGAGGTGAGTCATTCAGAGTTAACCTCCAAAGAAAAAAAACGAAAATCCGAATCTGCTGGAAAGATCATGATGATTATTTACTTTGATCATAAAAGTGTAATCTATCAGCATGCTGTGCCTCCAAGAACTACTGTGAATTATGAATATTCAGTTTTGAAAATTTTGCGACAACACATATAATAGAGAAAGCGTTATGAACTGGTAGGGAATTGGACAGTACATCACGTACGCAGGTTACTACTTCTGTTCAGCTATATCTTAGTAAATCCATGCGATTTCTGGCAATTTTCGACTTTCAAGGCAGCTCCGTAGCTGAACATTTAATACAAATTCAGACGTTATTTCATCAGGGTAAGGATCTTTGAAGCAACTTCTAGAAAAAAGCTTAAAAAGGGGATTGAATGACGGGAACGTTGCATATCAACTGAGGAAAAGTATTTTGGAAAAAAGATGTTTTATTTATTTAAAAAAGATGTTTTTATTTATGCTATAAATGCATTTCTTAATTTTTTTATGATTTTTCTCTCAGTTATATAATTGGGCTTCATGTAAAATTTATTAACATTATTGTGCTTCGTGTTTTACGATGCGCAAGTTGAGTTTTTACTTAGGTTTTAAATAGGCTAAGCTGTATGTTCGGAGTTATTAGACTTGGGATAATCTAACAGGATACCATTCATACATTCACACGATTTTCTGTAATTTTTTTTTATTTTCTGCTATATTATATAAACTTTAATACTAAAGTTCTTATACAAGAAAAATACTAACAATTTTTTGCGGGAAAAAAATAGAGTGTTTCTCTTTTTCAGTTTCGCTTTTCCATGACGATTAAGATATTTAACTATTGCTTATTGTTTCATCATAAAAGCATAATACAGTCCGGTTTTGCTTTGATATTAAACAAAATAATGTTGAAATCCTAAACTAACTTATCTGGACTAATTGGAAACAACAATTTCTCATACCTAAGAAAAAGAAGAAATTCGAATGACATTGCAACACCACATTAATTGCGTCCATTGCCGTTTCGAAATCGGAAGCAAAACAAGGCTCTGTTCCGGGAATAAAAATGAATTATTGTCGATAACTGCGTTTCCGGATCTGTATTTTTAATCAAACACTTCCGGCAAGAGTTACCCATAGCAAACCTCATCCGTTTTTCGGTGGACTCCCGTAAGAAACATCCAAGTTTCTTTGGCCAAGGAAACCAAAAAAAAAAAAAAAAAACTCCTACACTGAAAGAATTACTTCCTGCCGTTTCCCTTATCCAATGGAAGTGAATGAAAGGCTCGACTTGGAGAAAAAATTCTGGTTTCTTCTTTGGTTGTCACGCAATTCTTCAATTCTCAAACTATGCATGCTTCCTCTTCTCGTTATTGTGAGTTAAATGGAGTTGAATGAGTATAGAAATGTATCTGTTCGTGGTTTGGGTATGATTTATGGGTATTTTAACCATTTAAGAGCCATTTTTTGTACAAAAAAAAATTATACAAAAATTTATTCTGCTGTAGATTTTAATGGTTGGAGTAAGAATAGTTTAGAATTCCTTTAAAATGTATAATGTAAAACTAATGGATTTATTCAGTGATACAAAAGTATGCTTTTTGAATAATAAATTTAAAGGAGTTGGGTATTAAAATTTATTCCAAAAATTTTCGAATAATTTTAATGTAATATTAATCGAACTCGGCGTTCGTTATTTTCATTACTGATTTAATATTGTGGAAAAATTGAATATTTGCATCAGCAGTGGAGAAAAAGGAATAAAGCGAACAAATTTCTATAAAAATACTATTTGGAAATTGTATTGTAAGTTTGCTTTTGAAATATTTCAAAGTTTCATCTCGATAAGATTATCATCTTATATTTAATGTAGTTTTCATATATCATAAAAATTTATTTATAAAGTGATTGTTATACTAAGTGGTGCTTTTTAAGATCTTTTCTAAAATATCTGAATTATTATTCATAATAAAAGTACATGTTAAAGATTGTTACTTACTTTGTCGTGATCATTAAAGTGTACTTTAAATGTGCCAACATTTATTTCTGTTTGCACATAAAGTATCAAAAAAGCATAAATTTAATTTATAAAGTCGAAATAGAGGTAGAAAATGTTTCTACATTCCGCAAAAAAAAATTTGTGACCGAAGACTAGTCTCATTTTTGAAAATTAAAAAAGGAACTAAACGATATATTGAAAAAACTGAAATCGTGGACTTTGCATTATAATGGGAGGAATTACAAGTATTTCTTCTTTCTTTTTTAACAGAATAGATGGTCAACGTATATTCAATCAAATCAATTGTGTTAAAAATAATTATTGAATTTCTTATTAATAAAAATAGCAAAAGAAAGTTTTTTATTGAACGTTAATTGTTCTCCAGCAGTAAAAAGTTACCAGCTTTTAATTTTTGCCATCAACAGAAAAAAATATTATAAAGCCAAAAATGAAAAGCGACTACCAAAAAATTCAGCTGAAGTTTTGAATTTTCTAACTCCCCTAAGAAATCTACGTCATCCAACAAGGAGAAAGGCAAGCAGTAAGTATCCATTAGGTGGTCTATGCCACCAAAGGCACTCACAAGTGCAAAAGAACTTTCTCGCAGGGGTGGTCGCGGGGCATAACTCTTCGTGACATCTTTACGAAGATCATCTGGATCGTCTGCACATCCTTGGAGGAGGGGGAGAGATGAGAAATATTTTATCCTCTTTTTTTTTCTACTTTTTTTCTCTTTCTTTCCACATCCCATTTTCCTGGAAAGACTTGGGGTATAGAAAGAAGGAGGATTCGAGTTACCCGTTGATGACATCTCGGTGTGGTGAGGATGTCTCGATACGGGGTGGAGCCCAGAGTGATGAGGGGTTGAGCAGACGATATTGAAAGAATAAAAAAAAAAGGTGAAGATGATAGGATGGTGTGATGGGGAGAGATTCGATGTGGTTTCGCGAGTTATTAGCATCTGAGCTGCCGACTTGGCTTCGATGTACTTTCCTTCTTTCTTTGATGACAGCCGGGTTGAAAGGTATTGGATCGAGAAGCTGGTGGTCATTAGATATGGGTAGTCTGATTCTCATGTTTTTCTTTTATTTTTTACCCTTCCAAATCCGTTGCTGGATGACTTTAGGGGAATAAAAAAGGTGTGTATTTGAAATGACGTATTTCGATTTTTGATGGATGAATCATTGAATTCATATTTATGTAAGATATTTTGTTAATGGTTTCTCAATTCACCACTGAACTCTAGCCCATCCTATTTTATGTTTTTATAATTTTAAGATAAATTATCAAAATGTTGTATCGTTTGCATTTTAACTTGAAAATATCGGGGTTTTTTTTAAGAAATAGAAAACGTTTCGTGTTTGAACCATTGTTAAAAATAGAAGATCAGTTTCAGTCTTTGTTGTTTATGTTTATGAATTTTTCGCATAACTACAATAGCTTTAGAATAAAAGAAATAAATAAGTCTGAAATATGATTAAGCTATTCATATATTTTTAAGATGGGATTACCAGAGGTTTTTGTCAACTTTGAGAAATTCTATTGATTTTTAAATTGCTTAAGTGTATTCTTACATTAACTTTATTTTCTCTTAGATACAAGTCCTACTTTAAAATGTGATACTCACCAGATCCAAATGAAATTTCATTGAGAAGCAACATAAAAATTTAACATTGATAAATACTTTAATAAAACTGAAAAATGTTCCAATATTATTTATTTCGACGTATATAATTTTGTCCAACATGGTAAAGTGTTTATCTATCCTGAATTCCTACAATTTGGTTCTTTCTGAGGCTAATAAATATAGTAGATTTCAAATTTTCATTAGTTTCAGTTCTTCCATTCATAGATTTAAAATTAGTTTTTATGTTTGTAACTCAAGCCTTCTTAATAAGGATAAATGTAAATCAATTTTAGTTTTAAAAAAAGTTAGCCACTTTATTTTCGTTCAACCACAAAATGTCTTCCCCGACCCTTTTTAAAATTAAGTGCAAAATGCACGCGATTTGTTTAATGCCTTCTAACTGATTCACAACACTGTTTAGTTTAAATTGTAGTCATCTTGCTGAAGTATAGTGTCAAGAATATATATTAATATGCAAAAAGATTTATTTTATTTTCATTTTACGACAGCACAATAATTACATTTACCTTAAAATATATTCATATTAATAATTTATCGTTTGTTTAAATTTTAATAGAAGAATATTATTACCCACTGCAATGCTTAATCGTTTGCATTAATTATTTATTGGAATAATTTGATTTTTATAGAATATTTGTTAGTTGTTTCCTTTTTATTAGTATATTTAAAATTGGCTTTGTGTTCTGTTTGGCAGAAGTTTTTATGATTGGAATGTAACGAGAATATGGCGATAGAATAAAGAATGTAGTGATATACGTAGAAATAGTAACTTTATTTTAGAATTTGTAAATAATAATTCAAAAAATATTTTTCATGCAGGCAATGGTATTACTAGATTGTGATAATCTTTAATAAAGGTTATACGAACCTTTGTATGGAAGATTTAAATAATAATAATTTTTATAAAAAAAAGTTTAGCACCTTTGATAATTGAATCTGTTCTCATCAGAACTTTGCGTGAAACATTTTTCTTTTAATTTTAATGTATCAGAAACTAATTTTTCTCAAAGACTGAAACATTTTCCGTCACCATTCTTTATCTTTGTTTATTGTCTTCTGCCCACTAACTGCTTCCAACCTTTGCTTCTGTCCATTTGTTCCTCCAGTTCTTTATCAGTGTATTTTTGTTTACGATCTCTCTCCCACCATCAGTCACATTTGTCGTTTGTTTTTCACTCCTTATCGGTGTATTTTTGTTTACAATCATCAGAGCCAACGTTCCCTGATAGATCCAACCACCTTCTTCCTGGAAGCATCGTTATGAATTATTTTATCCATTAACCATCCCCAGCAGCACCATTTATCTGGACCGGTGGCAACGGGGAACTAAATCGTTTTCGCAGAGTTTCGCACAACTATGGCAACTGTCTGGGTGAGAAATTGCTCTTCAAAGTCATCCCCGTAATGTCCATGGATCACGGTTGGCGAAACAAAACTGACAAAAGTGAGATGGCGATGATTCACTTTCGACAGTTGCAATGATTTGCTCCCGATTCATCATTAACTTAGCGATAGATTTTTGCCCTGTGTAACCGTTCGCTATATCCCTCCTCTCTTTGGAGAGATCTTGAGACGGAATTGTTTTAATGCTTGGACTCCGCGATCAGCAAAATTGTTAGATTTCTGTTTATGTTTCTTGTTCCTAGATGCCAAATGGGAACTCAAGTATTGATCACTGATTCATAGAATTTCAAGTACGAATCATGAATTCAATTAATTAAAATCCTGAACATCAGTTCTGTAAAATTAGACAGATTAGAAAATTTAAATGTTCACCAAAAAACATGAAATTGATAAAGGTTATTCAAACCAATGAAAATATTCTTTTAAAAAATGGGGTTTTAATTCAATGGAAGTTGATGGGAATGTGACTAATTTTAATTAAGATCAATTCTTTATTTACTATATCACAAATACAAAAATTATTAAATAGTTTAGTATTGTTTACCTATAAAAATATTTCATTATCAAACAATATAATTCTAGTAAGTGATCCCTCCCCCATTAAAATTCATAAGGAAAGTTTGAGTCTGAAATTGAAAAATATCCCATCTATACAATAGACTTAAATTATTATTACCATTCACAAGGGGAACTTTTGTAAATGTGGTGTCGAACTGAAAGCTATCAAGTTCTCTTTCCAAATGGTTTCGTATTATATTTTAAATTTCTGTCGTAAGCATTTGTGTTTCCAATCATTTGCGAAATGTTTACAGTTAAATAATTTAAAAGGATTTTTTTTTAGTTCAAATAAAATTAAATGAGAATGCAAAAACTATGAGATGTTATTTTCTAATATCAATTTCGCGGAAATAGCCTTTGTAGAAAATGTCTTTTGATAAAACTGCAAACACCATGTCCAATCGGAATGTCCAAATCTGCAAAGTATCAAATTTGCTAGGTTAATTTTGTATTTTTGATGTAATTGTATGGAAAAGCTGAATTGTGTTGTGATTGTGTAATTGTGTGGAAAAACTGAAACATAAGTGATATGAAATTAAGCATATTTTCATAAATGACTCTAACTAATTTGTTACACTGTCCTTGAGTCTACATTCAACGGATATATATATATATATATATATATATATATATATATATATATATATACTAATCCTTTTATAAAAATTATTGATTTTTCATTCATTCTACAAATGTCAAGAATGTTTAACACTCTAAATAAATTAAAATAAATGAAAATTTAAGGGTTTTGTTATAGTTAATGTAAATTATCTCATGTAATAAATAAAACCCCATTACTCGGAAAAGAACTAGTCAATTTAATTACAATAACAATTTTTTCCAGCTCTTTGTACTATCCTTTAAACTCCGCCAACTTACGGAAAACTACAAAGACATGTTGGAATTTCTTTTTCAGGGAACCATCTGCACAAAACCCACATACAAAAAAATCGAACTCTTTCAATGATAATGTAAACAGAGAGCCGAAATCACGCTGAACCCAAAAAAAAACCCCAAACGATTCAAACAGTTGGTTCAAAGAGGGGTTGGCGTAAGAGATAAAGCTCCCCACTGTTCTAAGAAACAAATGATCTGAAGAGAGGAATAGAAAATATTTCTCTAGAACACTGTTCCTTTTATACCCACGTACCTTGCAGTGAATTAAAAGACGAAACGGCGGGCAGACAATAACTTTCTTTTCTTACTTTTTCTTTTAACTATTTCTTTTCCTACGGTTCAATATGTGCCTGGAACCGTCAAACAAGCCTATAGGCACAGCGGAATGAGTCTCAAGGGTAACCTTCAGGGATACGACTACCCTCTCTCCACCCCTTTGCAACAAGAAACGGGAAAAAGAGTGAGAGAAAAAAGACATTTTGTTCCGATTTTTACTTTTTCATTTTCACTCAAGAAAAAGCGAAAGAGGATATGAGTCTGAAAGAGAAAGGGAAAGAGAAAGTCATAGAGAAAGAAATAAAAAGAAATACAAAATGAGGAGGGAATAGAGGGGGTGGAGTGGGAAAAGGGAGAGTTGGGAATTAGAGTAAATGTCGTTTTGCGTTGATGGCGAAAAAAGCAAAGTCATCAGTTTTTAACGGCTAAAATTAAGCAGCATTTTCCAGAATGGTTTTCTTTGGTTCCACTTTTTTTCATGTTTTATTTTTTCTAGTTTCTTTACCCCATCAGCTTTCTCTATTTCTTTTAAGATTTTTTTCCTCCCTCACTCTGCCTCTTTTTCTTTTTCATTTATTTTTCCGGGTCATAGAGTCAAAATGACTTTCTCTGGAGAAGAATTACTTGTAGCTTAATAAGAAAATAAGAAAAAAAAAACTTTTGACAAACAGAGATGAAGAGAGGTTAGCTACTGGATTTCTTTTTAGAAAAATTGGGGGAGTTGGAAGTTGTAGGCGGTGTTTGTAAAACTACCACTTTTTTCAAGGAGGAGGATGTCATTGACATTAATACGTAAAGGTGTTCTACTTCCCCAAATAAAACGCAAAAAAAATTTGCTGTTAATAAATATTTTTATTTGTCTCCCAACAGGTTTCAGATATCTCACCGAAAAAAATGAACATTTTTAACGTTCAGCAAATGAAGTCGCAACTTCAGCAAGAAGCTGTCAGTGCTGGAAATGAAATTTGTCAGTCCACATTTCAGAACTAACGAATCTAAAGTTTCTGCTTATATTTATATATTTAATTTGTTCCCGTGAAGTGGAGTAAAAAAAATTATAGCCATGAGAAATACTGGAAATGAACGTTAAAACACGCAGTTCTTTTAAAAAGAGCCATTTAAAAGTTTTAATCTAAATATGTTATTCACTAGTTTGCATTAACTATCCTCTGCAGCTGCCCATGCTCTACAGACGAATGACCTTGTAATTTTGAGCCACGGGAAAATGACGTAGGCAGCACCTGATAAGCTATTTTCACTCTCCTTATTACCACACAACGTTACGGGATGACTTTAAGGGCCAGTTGAATTAAACATGTAAGCCTCATCATTTCGTGCAAATGAAACAAAGATTTGATTGTGATTATTTTTTTACGTCGCACTGAAAAGCAACACGAGGGCTATTGGTGACAGTCCTCGAAATTTTAAATTTCGGTCAAGTGACAGTACGACACCTGAGCTGGCAGCTCCAAGTTTCACTCAACTCCAAAGGGAGGACTTGGGACCTCGACCACGGGCATCATCCCGCTACACGGCGTAAATACCAGGGTTCGAAACTACAACTCTGCGAAAACAACGAGGACCGCGAATCCGCGACCTTTACCACTAGGCTACCGTGGCCACGAACAAAAACATGAACCCACAACTGGGTTCGATCGTTTCCAGCTATAAATTTCAAGACTTCTATCTCTAAGATGCAACGTTTCTAATTATTCGTATTTTTTATAACGGTGAAAATAAAATGTATGGAAACGTATTTATAATCTTACGTGTATTTCTTTCAGATATTTTGTTAGAAAATGGCGAATTTCAAAATATCAGACTCATTTCAAAATCTTTAGGAGTATTTATACATGCTGTAGTCTTAAACAATACGCTTTTTGTATTTTCATTTATTTCAGTGAAGATGTAGCTAAATACTACAAAATACGCTTTTATTTATTGATACCTACTGAATCTCCAAATTTGTTTAGTTACAATGTATGATGAATATATATGAAGATATTTTTTTCATCTTGCAAAAAAAATATTTTTTTTGAAAATCCCGATAACTAAATTTTACTTTATATATAGTTTAATATAAAATTTAATTCTTTTTAAATTCACTATTGTTGATTTTTAGAAAATTCGTAACAACCTGTAAAGTCTCAAATATGTCTTATCATTTAAAAAAGGCAAAATGTATTTGAGTAGATTAATTTTTGATGCTTACAAATATGATTATCAGTAACATAACATACAAAATCCAATCAAAAAGAATTACCGGAGCTCCTCTACATTTTTGTGTTATTAGCACAGAACATTGGTACTAAAGCTTAGATAGCAAAATAGTTTGATGGTTTTGAGTGATTAATCTTCGTAAGCTTTTCGTGTCCTAAAATAGATTCTAAATGAAGAGTGAATTGATGATTGTGGTTAGAAAATTGCAGCTGAGATTGAAGCGATTTCGAAAAGTGAAATATCTGCCTAGCTGCACTATTTGTAGAAAACTTCTAATGATCGAGCGAAAAGTGTCCATTTTGTATTGATTTAAAAGTTCAAACAACTAGTCACGTCCTTCGATTTTGCAGAACAAATGTTTGATCGCTAAGCTCACGTTTTAATGTTAAGGTTCATTTAGTTGTGTGTGTGAAAAATACCTGATTTCGTTGTCTACTTTTACAAATTGCATGATAATATATTTCTTATTTGAAGCTAATATTAAAATGTAATACTCCTTCTATAATTCGGGCACATAAGTTTTTCGGTTTTGTCAGTAATTGGGTTTTCTTACCCCGAGTAAAACTCATATAAGATTATTATATGCCTTCTTCTTCAATGGAATAATGGTGTCTATTGGTACGAAAACGTGCATTTTTGTTGCTTTAATTATTTCGTATGTTTGATACGTTGTGTGTACTGTATTATATAATAATACATAACTTTTGCCTCTTAAATGCGTTGTTATTAAAGATTTTCCAATAATCTGGCAATCTGACTGTGCTCTTGTCCGATATCTCCCAGGATTACCTAGAGAGTGCTGTGTGACTTGGTTGAACCAATATAAATTCTTCATACAGGAGAGAGAAAGAGAAAATAGTTGCATTTTTTTTAAAAAAAAGATCAGAAGTACATTAAATGTACGTTTAATACGTCGAATCTCCAAGCCAACCAGATGGTGTTGTGTGGAAGTTTGGAAGGGAGGTGCCCGTTTACGTGT
Organism: Nephila pilipes; assembly: GCA_019974015.1. Lineage (NCBI taxonomy): Eukaryota > Metazoa > Arthropoda > Arachnida > Araneae > Nephilidae > Nephila > Nephila pilipes. Next base: position 95,606 of record BMAW01028489.1, on the reverse strand, counting down.
CACCCTCGCCACTTGACCGAGATCCAAAAATTACGTCACGACGTCGACACGCAGTCAATAAATTCAAATGTTTCATGAAAATAAGAAAATAAACCAGAAATGAAATGTAATTGAAATAAACGGATTCAGACAACTTTGCCTGTAACATAATGTGTAAAAACGAAAACAGCTTGTTATCCCAATTGCGAAGGTTTAAAATAGCCGACGTAAATCAAAAATAAAATGTACTTAGCACAAAACAAACGTTTCAGTGCCTCAGAATTAATGTAATGTTAGTTTAAGGGGGGGGGGGATTTTAATCATGTAGGTTAAAGAGTACTTTATAAAAAGACGCAAATAAGCCGGAAGTAAAAGCATAATTCAAAAACGATTTCGAACTCATTTGTCTGCAATGCGTGAAAATAAAGATCGTTTGCGTTCTTCGTTACGAAGATTAAAGAGCAGCGCGACATATGTCGGCGAGAGAGAGAGAGATGAGAGAGCCCTACATCCAACAACTCCCCAACCTTCAAATACAAATATCTGGAAAAAAGCAACTAGATCCTGCTTGAATAGTTTCGGCATCAACAAAAACACTTCCTCGCGCGAGTTTCTAAACAAAGCCGTTCACATACAGCTCCAAGATCTGTTTTAAAAGGAACGTTGTTCTCTTTCTATTGTGGTGTCATTTTGTGAGAAAAAGATGTTCTCCAGCGGTACGTGTGGTCCCAGAGAAGCTAGAAAAGTATGAGAGGTAAATTTGTTACCTGTCAAGTGGAAGAAATTTCTTCTGAAGGTCTCTTTTACCTTGAGATAGCTAAACGGTTACCTATGTATTCTAGTTAGCTTACCTTCAGTTGGAAAGTGTCCAAAACAAAGTTGCAGATCCTCCTAGAAGCATTGAGCCACGTTAATTCGCTTATGGTGCATTTATAACTTCAAGAAGAGAAATCTTTGTAACAGGAATAAGAGATAATTTTTTCAAATCTTATAAATGTATCAGATTATTATTAATTTCCTTCCCATAGATATATTGAATTATATATTTTATTCTTTAACAACTTTTTAAGATAAGAATTAGAATGTGAAAGGTGATGATATATAACAGAAATAATATCGTGCCCATGAAAATTTTTATTATGCTTTAAAATTAACTTACATTTCAGTGATTTTTGTTTAAATGTAGTTGTTCAAAAGATGGTTAATATCACATAAGAATTTTGAAATTTTGCTACGTAGTGCAATAAAGTAAATTATTAATGAAAACTTTTTAAACTCCTCAAGATTTAACATTTATTTTCAAAATATTTTCTTAAAGGGAATCCTTCATGGAAGCAATGCATTTTTTTTTT
>BMAW01028489.1:0-94265 GCA_019974015.1 Nephila pilipes | reverse complement strand
ACAGTTTAATCTTTAAGAACAGTTTATCACTTATAACTTGAATAAGTTTGAAAAACAAAGAACAGTTTATCACTTATAACTTGAATAAGTTTGAAAAACAATGATTCAAAATGATATTGCTCTAAAGTTCCAAAAGTAATGTAACGTTAAATTAAGGAAAGCATAGCAATCATGAAAGGAGTTTATTAAACAGATAACTTCATGAGTAAGTTAAACTCATTCTTAATACTTACTGAATGCATTAGAAGATAGTGTGTAAAATGTTAAAACTCATGACTTTCTATAAAGAGTGAAAAGAATAAATACTTAATAATTTTCCGCTACAAGGGTGCAGGGGAGATCAATCACTAAATATTAACAAATATAATACTTTAAATTTATATTATAAACTAAATCCAACATTTTGAAGATATCAGAAGCGAAACTATAATTCTAATATTTTTGCCAAATTAGTATCAACTTAATATTGCAAAAATAAAAATCATTCTAGTGGACTGTTTGATGCTTCCGATTTTCTTCGATTTCCTTTTATCCAAAAAGAAATACATGAGTCATTTAATTAATTACTATCATACAACGGTCGAGCGGCAGTGTTTGATCTGAATTCAGTGACCTCAGAGAACTTCCTTTCCACTGAAATCCATTCCACTTCATAGAATCATCAAAGGAGGGAGGAAATCTCTGTTTACGGTTACATTTCTATCTTCGCAAAAATTTCCCATCAACACCATCCCACTCGAACACAACAATTTGCTCCTTTTTCTGACGTCCAGGAAACAGAAAGCACCCACCCCCCACGGAATAAACGTGTCATCGCGGTTATCATCTTCCTCGCAAACAACTAAAACAGAAGAACAAGAAGCAGGGAGCAAAAACAAAACCAAAAAAAGGGAGGAGGAAAGATTAAATAAAAAGACAAAATTGGCAAGCAGAAGTATCCGCTGTCAAGCGGTGTACAAACAAGAAAGGGGCCCATCAGTTTCCGAACGAGTTAATTAAGTAAATCCTGTCCTTCTAAAACTTCCTGGAAGTCGCACAGGTCGCTGGGGTCGTCTTTACTTTACTTCTTGACGTCACCACTCACTATACTGTTCGTATGAATGGAACTGCTAACTTAGCCTTCCTTTCTTTTTCGACTTTTACTGGCAGAGGGCCATTACTTGATGATACGCTATTTGTTTCCTCCGCGGCAACCAAGTGGCAACTACTACTTGTACGTGACAGTCGGAAACTTTGCAGAGGTGTAGAGAGACTTAAATTTAGAGCATCATTATGGTAGTAGTTGGTAACAAATTTTTTTCACTCTAAGGTCTTTTTCTGTGTCGAGTATTCTAGCCCACACGGCGGAACTATTCTGGAGCTCGTGGTTATAGAGGTTAACTAGAACACACACTGTCATGCCAGAAGAGTTCATTGTATACTCTGGGGCACCGAGTTGAGATGTCAGCGATAAGATTTTGGGTTGTGATAATCGTTTGAGATTTTGGGTCGAAACTGAATGTTCGAGTCGTAAAGCGAGAAATAATGGGAAAAGTTTTGTTAGCTTAGCGAAAAGTTGAGAATAATAAAACTTGACTGTCATTCATTCATCTTATAATAATAAAAATGTGTGATTATATTTTTGATTTTATAAAAAAATATCTATTTTATGTTTTAAACATAATGTGAATGATATACTGGATCATTTTAATTTTGATTCAAAATTACTTAAGAGAGAGAGAATGCTATTACATTCGAATTTATAAGTCACAATGTTAGATCTTCAGTTTTATATAGCGCTGGTTTTTAATTATTTTACACTCTTTAATATCCTGGCTAATTTATTCCTTGAGTATTTTCAATACTTTAAACTTTTCTTTGTGTATTTAAAATATCCTGTTAGCTGGTACATTATGTAAATTAGAAATGCAATACTTGATGTGTATGCACTTTTCGGGATTGTGATTGTTTATTAACGTCGCACTGAGAAGCAACAAGAGGACTATTGCCGACGGACCTCGCAGCTTTGAACGTCAGTTCAAGTGACGCGGACCGCACCTGAGTTGGCACCTCCCTCTCCAAACTTCCTCATCACACCAAAGGGGATTTTTGGGGTCTTGACCAGATTTAATGTGAATTAACCCTTCTATTCAGCGCGTTTTTAGTGGTATCAGGGCTCGAGAGTGGGACTCGACGGAACAACGCCAGACCATCGTGAGTAGCTAGGGGTCATTGTTGCGAATCAGAGTGAGTTCGTGACCATGACTACTAAACTACCAAGCCCACGACGTGTATAACTATTAAAACATTCATAACTATTAAAATGTGATATCCTGAACACAAACAATCGGGAAAACTGCAACTTGTCAAAATTTGTACATCACAATGAATAACAATAAACCATCAGTGTATTTTTAGCTTACAAAAATTTTTACTTTTAGTGAATCTGTTAATGTCCGTTAAGTAAGTTATAATACAATAAAACGCATTCGAATCATTCAAAAAACAATAAAAATAACGAGACAAATATTCTATTTTAAAACTATATCAGATTTACAAATGCAAATATCTGAAATAAATTTTAAACGTGCAGTACTAATATAATAAAGTAAATATTTATCATGATCACAAATTGTTTCTTGCTGTAAAGTCGTATAGTGAACAACATCTCATATGATATAGCAACTTAAAATGAAAAACAGTTACATTATTTACATTTCCCCTTTTAAAGGATAGATTGTCCATCTATTTTAATATGTAATTGATATAATGACTAAATATTTATTTCTCTTTCAGAAATTGTCTACTAAACATCTCTGAGAGTTTCAGATATATTTTATTCGTAAAACTTGAGAATATAAACAGATATCTGACTATTACGTCACAGTCAGCAAATAGAAATAATTTTACCATTTCCGATAATTTAATTTACCGATCCAGAACAATCTATTTAGGTCAATCTATTTCAATACAAATTAGGAAAGTAGTCCATTCTACTCTCTGAAGAGCTCTAATGTTTTGTGCGTAAATCATTTACAGCAATGAGATTTGCCTGAAAAAAACTGGCAGATGAATTAAATATTTCGCAAATTCTTATTGGCATATTTAAATGTTTCAAAGGGTAAGAGGTATAGATTCATCAGCAAATGTTACTTTATAAATTTATATGTATGAAGATTTGTAAGAAATTGTATTGTAAACTAAAGCTTATGCCACCTTAGAAAATCTTGCACAGATTAGTTTTTAAATCGAAGCGTTTTTTTCAAAAAATGTAACTCAGTTTAATTTTTAAATATTTAGCTATAAAAAAAGATTTCCAAATTTATATCTTGGCAAAAAAAACATAACATAACAAAGTTTATGACTATTATTATTTTCAAACAAAATTTATTGTTTGATAAATATTTAAAATTATTTTGTTTTGTTTTCCTTTAGCTTTCTTCCCCTCGATTCATTTTGTTTTACTTGAATTACGATTATTCGCATTTGTACACTAAAAAGTATTTTAAAAAATTAAACAACCGAAACACTCACAAATTTATAAATATTGAAATGTTCTACGTCAAGCTATTATAAATCTAGTGTTTGTTAAGTGTAAACGTACAAAACGTAACAAAATGTAACTTGTTATAAATGACAAAAAAAAAAAAAAATTTAAAACGTGTACCAAGCTGGATCATGAGACAATAATGTATTCCTTTATTTCAAATGTATGCTCAAATCTTGAAATATATTTTTTAAATATATATTTTGATATTTAAAAGTCTTAAGATAAAATTTTAAAAAAAGACATTCAATGTTTCTATATCAGTGCAATGAGTGAAATAGCTGTCTATGATATAAATATAAAAAAAATGGAAAATTAGAATATAAATGTGAATATATGCTTTATCTACAAGTATATAGTTATTATTAATAAAATATCAAAGTAGAATAATTTCTATTCTTTAATTCTTAAATCTTTTTTTTTTAAATTTAAATTCCTCTTTAATTTTACTCTGCTTCGTTTTACATCTACTTGACATAGGATTAACCTAAAATCATTTCAAATTGCACACTTAAATCTCATATATGGTACCTATCTTATAAAGTACACAACCCTTAAAATAATTAGAAATAAAATTAAAATTATTGATAGTGATATTTATATATGGCATTTACATTAAATTTTGAAGTGAGTGAATTAACCATGTCCCAAAGTTGAAGATTTACATTTGTATTTTAACACTAACTATCATTTTGACCCCTATGAGAAAACTTTTCGTTAATTTTCTTCAAGAAAATTATTGCCGTATTTTATGAGAATATTTAAATTAGTTGTTACTTACATTTATAAGACATATAATCGCAAATCTTATCTTTTTTTTTTTTTTTTAGTTTCGGATGAATGTATATAGAATACCTACTTTTACCGAAGGGATCATTTTGACCATTCGAATAAATATTATTAATACATACATTTATATTTAAATATGCAACGGCTTGATAGGGACGTACATATACTGCTGTTTGTAGAAAATGCAACACCATGAAAGAATCATCAGAATCAAATGAAATTTAATGCAGAAACGACTTGTACTGATACAAATAAATGATGAAATTTTCAAAACAAAAGAAACAAATTAAGCGTCCAAAATCAGTATTTGGTGCAGCCACCATGCGCTGCAATAAGTGCTGCTATACGACGTGGCATGGAGTCAAACAGATGTTGAATATCTGCTTGAGGAAGAGAATTCCATATCGCTTGTATGCGCAACCAAAGTTCGTCTTTGGAAACTGCAGGACGCGGATCACGAGCGAGACGCCGACCAACCATATCCCACACGTGCTCAATAGGCGACATATCCGGTGAATAAGCAGGCCAAGGAAGAAGTTGCATGCGTTGTGCTGAACAGAAGTCTCGAACAGTCCGCGCAACATGTGGGCGTGCATTATCCTGCTGAAAGATAGCTCCAGGGATGCCTTGAAGGAAAGGAACGACTTCGGGCTGTAGCACTTCACGGACGTACCTGTTGCTATTGAGATTACCCTCAATTCGTATCAAATTGGATCGTCCATGATACGAAATCGCACCCCAGACCATAACTCCGGGTGTTCGACCACTATGTCGTTCAATAATACACTCAGGAAGGCAGCGTTGACCGGCATAACGTCTAACACGAACACGGCCATCATGGGTCCACAAATTGAAGCGTGATTCATCTGAAAAGACAACTTGGTGCCAATCAGCTCGCCTGTCTCTGTGCTCAAGAGCCCACTGCCGACGCAGCCGTCGATGATTCGCCGTGAGGGGAATCCTGTATAAAGGCACCCTTGCACGCAATCCACGGCGCAGCAGACGACGACGAATTGACGAAGCCGACAATTGTACACCTGTAGCAGTAGACCAACGTGCTGCCAGCTGCCTGGAGGAAGCTGTGCGATCATTCACCGCCATGCGGAGCAGGTGTCGATCATCGCGCTTTGACGTCACCTTCTGTCGTCCAGTGCCTGTTTTTCGAGTTGTTCGGTGCTCGTCGGTCCACTGCTTCCAAACTCGCATCACTGTGGAACTGTTCCGCTGCATACGAGCTGCTATTGCGCGATAGGAAAATCCTCCTTCTCGAAGGCCGATTATCCTCCCTCGTTCAAACTCCGTAAGTTGCTTGAATTTCTTATTCTTCCGTCGTGGAGGCATACTCAGGTCTCACTAAACGTTTGCCACTAACAAATAATCATAGACTTTTTTCAACGTCCCGCTACAGCACTTTATTTATACGCTTTCAGCATCAATTCAGAGGGCGCTGCGCGCGCCGCGCACGCGCGATGGCTCTGAAACTTTATTAATTTGCATAATATCCTATAATTGACATTTGCTGCGAATTTCATTTGATTCTGATGATTCCTTCATGGTGTTGCATTTTCTACAAACAGCAGTTTAGATATAGGTATAAATATAGAAATAAGTATGTGTCAGAGAGTAAAATATGTGTATATAAGAAGCAAGAAAACTTCTTAGTTCCAAGCACAATTCAATCAAAATTGACGAAAATGAAAAAAAAAATTACCCGAATCAATAGCATATTATAATAATACCAAGTACGGAGTTGACATGACAGACTAAAGAGCTCGAAAATATACCGTAAAATCGTCGTCTCAAAGATAGCTTTTGCAAGTCTTTTTCAATATTCTAGATTTTGTTGGTATCAATTTGTGGATATTATATATAAAAAAACCACTGGTGAAAATATATCAAGGGAGGTTTATTTTAATATGTAATTGATATAATGGCTAAATATTTATTCCTCTTTCAGAAAGGGTCTATTAAACATCTCTGAGAGTTTCTGAGAAATATTTTATTTATAAGACTTGAGAATATAGGCAGCTATCTGGTAAAAGAACTTATTGCTATATGCAAAGGTTCATCCGAATCAGAAAATTTGAATGAGCTGCAGGTGGATGAAATTGGGAGTTCCAAATCAAGAAAAAAAATGCCAAATAGCCCTTCGCAAATAATAATAATAAAACGCAAGTTACCGGTGGTAGTTGCGAAAAATAGGTTTGTGGAGTATGTTCGGAGAAAAAAAATTGCAATTTGTAAGAAATACTTTTCGCTTATCAGAAATAAAAAGAATAATAAAAATTAATTATAACAACTGATGTAGTTTTATTGAGGTTAGTTTTTTTTACTCTAACTTCATAATAGATAGGCTAATTTATATTTTTTCTAATTAAATTCCGAAAAGGGTCATTTTGACCCCTTTAGCAGAAATAGGTATATGCAAACTCATGGCAAACTTCGTGTTAAATTCTCGCTTAAGAATGCAAGAACGAGGTGTTAGCTGTTTATAAAGTTTGCTTTCCATATTTTATCCTTACAGATTGATGTGTTTTCCATCAAAGAACAGATTCTAGTCCCTGCCTATGCAGTGCACTTAGTAAGAGTTTAACCTCCAAGAATAAAACCAGGCAATCGGATGCATTCTTCATCTAAATTGCTGGAATGGATGAAAAGAAAGCAGAAAAAAAGGCGGACAGCTTTGTTTCAATCTTTCAAGTTTGATGAATGCGAGTCGATTGGGCATCCGGCCAATGACGGACGATGTGCTGCCAGACACATCACTATATTTACGCGCTCCGAAACAAATTCTCTCTCTCTTGTCTTTCTTATTTTTCTTCTAGATTCTAAGTTCGTTAAACTTGCCTAATGTTAACGGTTTTGGTTGCGATTTGTACCAACCTGTATATAGAGTGTGAAGGCTGTAATCTAAAAAAAAATAGATCGGGTTTATTTGATCAATTTTTATTTACAATGTGTGAAATTAATTTTAATTGATTTCCCTTCATTTCTTATTGACTTTTATAAACCAAATACAATGGCGTCTAGCATGATGGTAATGCAACATAAAATGAGTTTGGATATTCTAAAAAATACAACAGATGTAAAGATTTGATCTCAGATTCTTAGAAATTTGTCTCAATGGACTATAAGACCTTATGGACTGTCTTAAAACAAAATTAACTGTTTAACACGTTAATCACCACTGTCGCGTTGATTCTCTATATCTATTAATATTGTCTATGTTTCAGCTTTTGTTTTGTTCCGAATGGCAACGGTGTTAAAATAGGTATATGTAGTTTTTGGAATTCATTAAAAGAAAAGGTTGTGTTTACTTCTGAGAATGGCTTTGAGTTTTTATTTACGCCATAAATAAATGCCCTTTCATCCAAGAAATCCAAAGCAGAGTCTTTAATGAGAGTTTCTGAATAAGAATATTATCTGATTCGATGTCAAACCGTGACAACCACAGCTGTTAATTTGTTCCATTAGGACAGGCCTCGATAGGCTCCAAGGATCGCTATGAATTTAAAGTATTTTTCTTGCTAGATACACTAGTGGAACGTCTTTAAACCCTGTTTAATAAGATAGTTGTTACATACAGGAACAGCATATATAAAGTGGTGAACATACAAATTGGTCTAATCAGTCGTAATTTTTAAGACTTCGTCGTCAAGAAAAAAAATTTAAGCATTCGGAAGGAGATTCTCCGATTAATGCTGCAGCTATTTCTGGATTGACACTCGTGTTATATCGTCAAATGTAAATTATTTATTATAACACACAGGATTGTGTTATTTAATATTATATTTTCTTCCACAAAAACCTTCATTTATCTCATTTTCTGGATTGTCGTCTGAATGGCGTGAATCTCTTTGTGAATTAATACGTAAACTGTCGGTACGTGCATTTCCTGCACTATTCCACTTATTTTCATTTATTTCTTCACTATTTTCTTCCCTTGGGTTGCCAAATTTTTGAAGACCTGTTGGTCCTGGTTGCGGCGATTTATGTGAAATTTTTGACAGATGTTCTTGTATTGGAAGATACATTCTCAGCAACCGAGACAAAAGTATCGGAATCTGGGTTGTAATTTTCATTGACTCTGAACGTCAGATAATGTCCATAAAACAATGTGAGGAATCATAAAATTTATCCTTGGCCTGGTGAACCATTTTTTATGAAATATCGTGGCGCTTAGCATGATAATATTAATGTCAATTTAATAGTCATAAAATTTAATTAAATGAAGAAAATTATGAATGGGCTACAATTATCAAATATTATATAGTTGAAAATAATAAATCAAGATTCATAAAAAAAAATTAAGTGAATGGAAAATGAAACAACAAGAAGCTTGATTACTCATATTAATTAATACTATAATGATTCAAAGAAAATTACGTTAGAAACAACTTAAGTGTACCAGGGCATGCGAGTTATAGTTAAATACCTGTTTTATAGTTCCTTGTTTTTGCGGCACATATGTTTTGAAATTATTAATAGAGCTTAGAATGGTGTTTTAATAATGATATTTTAATTTTTATAGAACTATAATAGTACCCTTTTTTTATCAAAAAGTTTTTTTCTTTCTTAGTTGAATATGGCATGATTTTTGAGACATATTTGCATTTAGGTACCTTTTTTTTAAGGTATTCTTTAAATATAAAATATTTTACTTCTCAAGTATAAAAAAATGCTCAAAAAATAGTGCACCAACTTTTTAATGATATCACTGTGTATTACTTTTTTAAAAAATTATAGAACTTTGTAATTTTGGAAATTTTGAATTTTTTTTTTTTTTTTTTTTTTTTTTTTTTTTTTGCTTTCTTTCATATAAAAAAATTGTTACTTAAAATTTTGGTTTTACCTCGAGAAAAAAAAAATTTCACTATATACATAAGTATCTTTTATAGAAGCATACAAAATTTGGAACCGTGTAGTGTTATATTTTTTTTTGAAAAATGATACTAAAATGCAAATATGTTTCAAAAACTGTATCTTTTTCAATAAAGACAGAAAAATACATTTGGCTTAAAATCTACTTTTATGGTTCTATAGAATGATTAAAATATAATTTTTAGACGCATAAAACATCAAAACTCTATTAATAATTGCAAAAACTGTATGCCACAAAAACAAGGAGTCTTAATATGGCAATATACTATTCTTTGCATAACTCATAACATTCTGAAATTTAAAGCCAAAAATAGATCGTCCAGATATTCTCTTGTTGGAATGTGTAGTACTATACTTTATTATCCGAAGAAAATGTAACAGTTATGTAACCAACCCTCTCTGAAACAAAAACATCGAATGCACTAAATGAATTTATTCTTCCGCTCTTTACGAGAATAGTAAATTTCGCTTTTTAGTAGCGAGTCCAAAAGCCACATGAAAAATACTCGCAATTTTCTCCCGCGTCGTCTTCGGAAGGCAATATGATAATGCACTCCCAACCGTTTATGAAATCTTGCATTTCGTGATCTATAAAACCATTTCATTTATGTGCTTCATCTGCTGTTAAAGCACGCCTTGTTTTCCACTTCTTGCACGAGCCCCTTGATTTCTTTCAGATATTATCGGCACCTACTCTTTTTCCCATATCTTGAAAATGGTAATGAAAGTGCACCACGTTAGCGTTATCTGGCGAGGTAGGGTTATTGCAGTCGCGTTATCTTTTATGTTTTTCCGATTTCTTGCCTTCCAGAAAGCGTTCCAAAGGCACAAACGAGTTGCATCTCTTCCAAGAGGTACTTAAATCTATCTTACTTTTCTCCAGGGCACGTAAGAGGCATCAGAGATATCAGTTGGATTGTATTCCGTATTTATGAACTCGTATTTCCGGAGTGGTGTGTTTGAAATGATTGCTACTTTGCAGCGCCCGAATCGATATGACCTGCATATATGTTTTCATAATAATACTGTGCAGGGATGGTGTAGTACACATAAAAATAAATTGTCCGCTTGTGATGTTCGATTCCGTTAGTTATGGAAGCGAATTTCTTTCATAGTGGTGTAAGAACTGTTACAAAAGAATGTTCAGTTGAGTGACAGCTTGGGCTTGCTTGTAAATTCTTTAAAGAGTTGTTTTTCTTCAAGGATAAACCCCGCTGGTAAAAGTTTATTTTGGTCTTACAAATACATAGTATTTAAACAAAGTATTATGCGAAAGATTTGGCGAAAAGAGTGACTGTTGGGAGATTTCATTATGAATATTTGATTTTAATTCCTTACTAAAAAACATATATAATTAAAATAGTTTAGATTATAATGCCCTCTATTATTATTTGCTTCATTTTCCATTATGTTAGCCTAATCGTCATGGACACGAACTCGCTGCTGGCGTAGTTTTTGTCAAGTCATGGATTTGAGCACTGTCGCCGCGAAAGACCTGCCGTGAAGCGAAGCTGATGCACGGTCTCAAGTCCTCCCTTTAGCGTGGTGTGGAAGTTTGGAGAGGAAGTCGCGAGCTCAGGTATCATCCTTGTCATTTGAGCGAGGTCCGTAACCAACAGCGTTAGTGTTACTCCTCAGTGCGACTGTAATAAATAAACACACTTTTCATTACTAAGCTGTTCAGTTAATCACAAAAATACACAGTTAGCTGAATGGAGAGTCGAGTTCAAATATTTTTTATTCACTTTCCTGAATATTTAAGTTCAATTGTTAGTATCACTTTCTCTGCAGTAAAAAAGAACTTAAGCCTTCCAGACTAAACTTCTCTAAAAACAAATTTTACTTATTTGATCGAACTAATTGGGTTCGAGTCCTTAACCAATACGCAATTGAGGGTTTGAGCCTAGAATACCTTTTCTGTACTTTCTAGAATTGCTTTGATCGCTCCAGAGTTACGAACGGCTCTGGTACCGGCTCTCATACCCCTCACTAGTTCTTTAATTAGTTATTTCTATTATTAAAACACCAATCTATATTTTAAAAAGAACAATTACTCTACTTATGATTTAAATCTGGAAGAAAACCAGAAAAAACAGGCTTAAGATAAAAATATGAATTGTTCTGTATTTAGACTTCATTGTGAAATTTGGCGTCCTTATGCATTTTGTTATTTCGATACATTTCGTATTCTTAAACAAACAAATATTCCATTTGTTTTAATTAAGAGTAACATAAATAAGACCATTTAAAAAGTGCGCAGTGTAAACTTTATTTCTCAGAAATAAATCCTCAAAATATTCCACTGAGAGAAGCAAGCCCTTTATTTCAAGTATAATTCTCTAGTTAAGAATACAGAAGGAGCTCCAATTCTAAGAAAATATTCTAAGAGAGCCCCAATTTATTAACAGATATGTCAACAAATTTCTTCAACACGGTTCCTTAAGAGAAATTTGTAAAACAAATGCGCGATAAATATTTTAGTTCCAGGAAAACACTTCTTCAAGATTCTAAATCTTCATTACACGCTGTAACGTCTGTGGCATATCCACTTTCCTCGGCCTTCTTCAATGTTTGTTGGTCGAGCTACCAACTTTGACACTCCTGCATCTGGACTGCCCGAGCGACACCTGATCCCCGAGATGTCAGCAGAAGGGTGATCGGGGCTATTTCGGCAGCTTGTGAAGATTGGGGGAAATTCGCCGACAAGAAACCGTTGGAGGTCGATGGCCCTAAAAGAGCGTCAGTCCCTGCTTGGTTCCCGATCCAGACGGACGTCTTGGTATCTCCTGTCACATATTTTTGTATAATCGCTGTACATAGTCACATTAAATATTTTAAACTTAAAAATCAGAATTTACCTATTTGTCTGATTAACAATAAATAATCTTCAAACGGTACAACGCTTTGTTGTTTAAAATTAATATGAAACGCGAATGCTGATATGAAAAAAATGAAAGTACCGTTTAGAAAATTATCTTACAAGGTTATTACTTCATAGATCAAAGACCTGAAACAATTCAAACAATTTACAAGCCATCCGCTCAAAAAAAAAAAAAAAAAAAGATTGCGAAACCTTATTCTTCAATGCCACTGCACATCCAACTCAAAGAGTCCTTGACACTTTATTTAGAGTAGAGTGAAAAGCAAAACGAATTGGCTCGGGTTTTTAACGAATTGCCCCTCTTCCAACAATACGTTTTCGGTATCTCTAATCCAGTGAAGGCCCCCGTGAAAACGTTCTATTCTACCGCCCAACAGATAGCCAGTACTTGCAGAACTGTGACAAGTTGCCACACAGACAAACGAAAAGAATTACCAGCTGTCAGCTACCTCCCTTGCCACGCGAAAGATAATCTCTTCACTGGGTGGAACGAACTGTCAGATCGTTTGGCGTCCCTGCGACAATCATCAGTTCTACCTTTTAGAGGTCCCAGCTACCATGGACTTCGTCTGCATACCTACCGATCTCTCTCGCTCTCTCCCAACGGTTTTCTGATTGTCTTATCTGAGCACTAAAATCGAACGTCGCGCTTGATGAATTCACGCATTGATAAATGTTGGAATTTCGCAGGTGATTCGGTAGTCGTTTCGAGTTAGATGAATGTTTGTTCATTTTGAGTTGTCAAACACGGCAGAGGGAATCGACCCCTCATTTAATCTCAATGACTTATGTCAAGATGCGAAGATAAAACTCGCAAAAGAAGTATCATTTGCTAAGTTAAACAGCAATAATTGTTGATTAAATTGTTCATGTAAAGACAAAGAGATTCATATGTATTGCTCTTATTGGATTTCTACACGAAAGGCGTTGTATTTTAATGCAGATTTTATTTTCTTTCTCACTTAGTAATTGAAAATAATAGCTTTACTCTTCTTTCCAATTCTAGAGTTACTAAAATTGGGGGGAGGGGAAGTAAAACTATTTTCAAAGTATTAATTTTATTAAAATTAACACCAATACTGTTTTAAATAACTTCAAAATAATATTTAGAGTTAGAGAGGAAACATAACATGTTTATACAATAGTATCTCTTTTTATAGGGACACTATATTTAAGAGAACAATTTTGTTGGTCCCGGTCCCTTTGCATAATGTATGTATTTACCTCTTATAAAGGGGACCATCTTCATTTAAGAGAGAAATTGTGTTGATCCTGTAGGTGTCCCTTATTGGGAGATATTACTATATCTTAAAAAATGTTGCATAAAAAATATGTAAAAAAAAAAGAGTTAAAAAAATATTTCACAAGTTATGTTAAGGATTTATTACTCTTTTCTAGTGTGTGTGATTAAAAAGTATTTTCTTCTAGTTCATAGTAACTGTTAATTATTAATGCAACTAGAAAAATAATTACTAATACCAATTTTATGCGATTATTAATTAATGTATAATTTAAAGAGAAAGACTTAATTCATTGAACATCGATTTTATTAAAATATTATTATTTTTAAAAAAGTTTTCTTTTCAGTTAAAACTTTCGACACATTTTAATGGGTTTTAGACTTGTTTTTTTGTCTACCAAACTACAGATGATGTATCAAAAAAATAGTTATCTGAATTAAAAATACAAATGAGTAAATATGTTATTTGATTTGTGATTATTTCTTATATTACTTTAAAGAAATTTCTTTATTATTATTTTTTATTTTTATTGATAATGTTAAGAAAATAAATATCGATAATTAAACGAATAATTTAATTTAAAAATGGATTTTTTCCTTTTTAAAAAGCAATTATTTGTTGAATAAAAAATTAATATCAAGTTGAATTAGGAATATATATATCGACCTTAAAAAATAAAATAAACAGCATCGCAATATTCTGTTATTATTACGAGCGAGAAAAAAATCTAAACTCTATTCTAATGTCGATTGTGATTGAAAAAATGCATACTTTAAAATTTCTCTTTTATTTAGGCTTATTTTAAGAAGCTTAAATTCTCCAAAGTAAAAATGTTACAATATTTTTGAACAATTAAAAATAATTGAATAATTAAACTTATCAGTTTTTCGCATGAAAAAAAAATAATCATAAATTTAAAAATTCGGAACAGGAAAACTGGAATTTTTTTAGCGCATACACGTGAAGACAAAACTGCACTTCCAAAATAAAACACTGTAGCAATACAAACCGTCCTGTAAAATCTAAAAATAAACATAGTGTATCTGGAAAGATATTAATTTAGACATAAATATGAATAAATCGAAAGATATCAAAAGCGCCGATCATTTCCGTGTATGAATCGAACAGTAATCATTTTAAGGCGCGCGGATATCACAAACCCTTCCTGTGTTGCAACTAACTTTGAATTATTTGAATGACACCCTTTCCTGTGTCACAAACAAGTCATAAAATTTATATGCATTCTTATGCAAAAACTTCACCGATAATTTCACAAATCTATGGTGTTTGGAAGCCTTTTATTCAAATGTCAAAAGGCTATAAAATACGCTATTCATTCACGCTTGGTGTGAGTCGCTTAGCCATAGTGGTCCTTTTAAACAGCTTTCACCAACAGCAATCAATTTGACCTTGTTTCCTACATCAACTCCTCAATTAGAATGAAACGGACTCTAGAATTAGTTTCTATTGCTGCGATGACTCTGGGTAATTTTCTTTTATTCCCACTTAACTAGGCGTTAACTTTAAAACTGCTGCTAAGTTTATTACTTTTTGACAGTTACAAGGTGAATATTTTGGACAAAAATACGTGTGAAATATGAAAATCATTAATTGATTAATGTATTTCTCATAACTTGAGAACAGTGAAGTGATTTATTGTCGAAAGATACTAAACTTCGTCTGCAATTAATTCGATGGAATGCCAAGGTTACTTCATTAAGAACACAAAGCAATAAAACTAACTTACTCACTGTTATTTAAAAGGAAATATCAAATCACACTAAACTTAAAAGTACAATTTTGTAAAAGGACTACTTCCTATACTTATCAAAAGATTAAATTCGTAATCAAAACAATATTTCTTAAAGAAATGAATACTTTTTTTTTTTTCATTAAAAGAAGTATAAAGTATTTTCAATCAGTACATTTGATCACAATTTTTTAACCTAAATATAAACCTTTCATCTTATATTTAATAATTTGTTTATTACATCACTTAACATTTTATTATAATTGTTCTGTGTATATTATATCAAATCTATTTATAATGATCTAGTTTATATGAAACAATATTTTGTAATCCAAGACGACGTTAAAATTAAGTCTGATAGAACCCACATGTATGTTAATTTCAATACTAAAAAATGCTTAAAAATAAATATTTATTTTAATTTATTTAATAGTATTCGAAAATTTGTGTAATAATTTTGATAAAGTTAAATTAGCGACTATATGAATAGTTTTTAGAAAATAAAATTTCATAAATAATGAAGTATCCTGAGTATTACACATGTTTAAGCAGAAAAAACTTTTAGATTAAATTAAGTACAATATCAATCAGACAAGTAATCAAAAGGAATTTTATTTAAAATCTTCATTACCCATAAACCTTGTATTGTTTTGAAAACAAAAGGTTAGAAAGAGAGAGAGAAAGAGAGGAATTGCATAGATAAAATGTTGCGTTTTTTCCTGTTTCTATAAACATAAGCATAACATCAAATGGTTAATTTATAATGGAATATGTTTTCTTTTCTTAAAGAAAATGCAATGCATAACACTGGCAATTATTTATGGGCAGATTTAGGGCCCTCTATCTGTATTCCACAATAGAAGTTCAAATCATTCAAGAGACACTGTTCATGCTCAAATGAATCTGAACAAAAGTGAGGATTTCAACAAGTGAATGTTTTATTTTGAATGCTTTAGTCACGGCTCCCAAAGTTTTTGATCGTTTTACGACATCATTAAATCAAATTACCCATGCAATTTTGTGTGTGTGAAAGGAACGTGATTTACATCTTTTCATGAATTAACATTTATTCTGCTATTCACTATTTTTTACTCCAAAAAGAATATTTTTAGTATAGTATAAAAATTATCAATTATATTATTTTATAATATCAAGTGTAAGCTCTTTACAATAAATTTAAAAAATGAATAACGCTAAAAAATTGAATCATTAACGTTTTATGCTGGTTGATTCGATCAAAAAAATGACATTCAGCAATATACACTATCCATACATTAGTAAAACATATTTGTACGCAAAATATTTCTGATAAAATGAGTGGTATAAATGAACTGCAAAAAATCTGTAACATTGATATACATTTTACTTAAATTAATATATAGGTATAAAGAATAAATCATACTTATATTTTAAGAGAAGATAACAAAAAATGGTACAAACTAATATTTGAAATAATTAATTCAACACGTGTATAAATTTTTAATACATCAGAGTAGTTTTTAATGAAATAAAATAACCAAGGAAAGAGTGAGGACGAAAGATTTATATTTATCTGAAAATATACACATTTTTTAAGTTCAGTAACAAAGTTTATATGAAAAGGACCTAATATTTAAGTCTTATTAATTATTTCTCAAAAGGCATTTAATAACAATAGTGAATATTTAGCATTATGATGTACATTGTTTTTATAATTTGCTCTTTTTCTTTCGTGTCCATTTCTTGAAACCTAAAAAAATTAGAAAGAAAATTTTATTAATTGCATATTTAATTTTTATGTTAAATAATTCCCCACGTTACATTTTTTAAGATATATTTGTGCATAATACTTTACTCTTTGACTTTGGCACAGTTTACACAAAGTTTAACGTAACAAATAAGAGTTTTAAAATTAATTCAAAAATTCAATAACAAATGTCTCAAAACATCACTGTAAGTACGGTGAAAAATTAATGTTTTATGGAATTCTGAAGTAAAAAAATACGTTTTTGCACCGTTAAATTAATTCTTAAATTAAAAGATTCTTATCATCGTTTCTATTTCTCTTTTTTCTTCGAAATCTATTGCAAACAGCACTTTTACGATCAAAAAATAAATAAAATTATATCTATAGAGGCATTGCATGCTCTGATATAAAAATTCAGGATAAAGTTACGATACCCATATGAGAACAAAAAAAAAAAAAGAACGTGCATTGTTTCCGAATTTGTTACATTCAAGTAAATCCTTCAGAGTGACAAATCCGGTCAACGACTAGTCTGTCAGAACCAT
Source organism: Nephila pilipes (assembly GCA_019974015.1). Classification (NCBI taxonomy): domain Eukaryota; kingdom Metazoa; phylum Arthropoda; class Arachnida; order Araneae; family Nephilidae; genus Nephila; species Nephila pilipes. Next base: position 76,926 of record BMAW01028489.1, on the reverse strand, counting down.
ACTATAAAACTCACTGACTGTGAGGTGTAGTAACTTCTCGAAAAGATTGCGTGCACCACTTCAACCTTCCCTCCTCAAAAACCATGTAACCATAAGTAAAAAGAAAAGGCTAGATTCCTATCATAGTGTTTTCGTGACATCACGTCAAAGCGAACGTCAAAAAGGGAAATAAAGACGTAAAATGCAAGACATTTTTTTTCACGCCATTACTGAGTTTTGATAGGTTACGACAGCCAACTGTCACAATCATCGCGCATGGTTCTCACACAGGACTGACATGTGTGTTAAAATACTTGTTTCTGGGCACAGTGGATCACGTTCCGATGAACACCGGCGCATCTTTGGTGATTTGCGACATACAAAACTTTCGTTGGGGTGTGGTCTTTGGAGGCAATAGTCGTCGAGGCTTAAGTACTACCTGTCACTAATTACACTGCCTACCGTTTTGATCCGGGTTCTAAATTAACGCCTCTAAGAATGGAAGTATTATAATAGACGAATTGCCACGAAAATGGCTATGTTCAGCCAATGATTTGCGCTTTGCTTTCCGTTAATTTTATATCAGCGTCCTTGATTAACCGATTTTATCTTGTGCCTGTGCTCAGAGAGAAATATTCAGTGTTTAAAATTATCCCTGAGTGTTTGTGCTTTAGATAGCAAAAATAGTTCAAACAAAGGGTGGCCTTAATTTCGGGTAAAAGGGTAAGTGATAGTATTATGCGTTTGAAACCTATTCCGTCAGTAATATATTCCAAACAAAAACCAATTAATTGTGTCACTTCTTTTAATGACTATCTTGCTACCTTTTTTTTTTTTTTTTTTTTTTTTTTTTTTGAGGAAAATTGGGTTGTTTAAATTCGGAACTTTTTATATACCGTGAGAAGTAATACTTTAATCCAACATAATCTAGAATGATGACAATTTATTAGAATACAAACAAAAATTGAATAATAGATTACGCAGTAGTACCTCTTGTAAAGGACGACATTTCCGAATAAATAACAAATTTATTTAAGATGGATGGAACCTTTTACTTAAAAGTAACAGCTTGGCACACATCTAGTTCAAACGTCTTTAGAATTCTTAGAAATTGTATATTCCCGATTTCAAATTACATTAAATAATTTGAGATCCATGAATTTAAGCCTGGTTATTTGTTATTTTATTTTTGCTTTGTTTATAGTTGTTTTTGTCTGATGGGAATGGTCAAACGGGCTTTGAATTTTCAGTCAAATACCAAATAAGAATGTTTTTCACCATTTAAAAACAGAATTTCGGAAAGTAGGACATTTCTGTTTTCAACATTTTGTTGACAATGGTTTAATTCAATGCATTCGAAGCGTTAAATTTAATAAAATATTTTACACTTACATTTAAGATTTATACTTAAAAGCTTGAGTAATTGATAAAATATGCTGGTTTTCTTAAATAAATTAATTTGAATATTAATTGAAAAATGTCGCATCTATTTTTGTTGAAATATGGTTTCATTTTTAATGTTGATTAATTTACAGGAATTGCCAAGAGTTCTAAATAATAGAAAACTTTTACTGTATGATCAGTGTTTTTTCATTTAAATATTGATTTCAGAATTATAATCATTTGTATATTATTTTTATAAATAAAATACAAATTGTACACATACTTATTTTATTCGAAAAGAAAAATTAAAATGTTTTACCTTTCGAATAAAAGTGTATGTGTGCAAGCGATACTACAAATAAGAATACACTTGGCAATGTAGATTTTAATTATTAAATATAAACGTTAATTAAATAAGTGGATTAAATAGTAGTCAGTATATATTTATTTTTATGAAAGTATTTTTATATGTAATACAAGTTCAACTAAAAAAATCAATGAAAGTATCAATTATTTCATTATTTTTTTAACTGGACTTCACATACAAAAGAAAATATCAGTTTTTCAAAATAACCCTATCATTCTAAAAAAATAACTCTAAATTTAAGATTATTATACTTTTTTTACTCCAAACTTTCTTTCTCTTTTAAATATTATTATCGAAAACTTTCAATATTCTTCTCCCCATCCGTTTCACCATAATAAGCAACGAAATTTAAAAGCATACAGAAGCATTCTCCATTCTTCGCTCTTGACATCACCATCCTCGAAAAATATCAAACCCTATCCGACTAAGAATAGTTTTCCAATCCCACGCGCTTACAACCCAACCAATATTCATATTGATCTGAGCAATACTTGCTCCAGCCTTATACGTCAGCGGAATTAATTTCCAGCAGATACGTATCTCCATAAATAACTTTTGCCCATGACTGTCAACTGACAGAGAATGAAATGAAGTTTTGAGAGATCCAAACGGAACATATAACCCTTATCTTCAGAAATACCTCGCTCAAGCCCAAAGCCTGGAGCAAACCTCTACATATACCATCCCAAGAACGTGATTAGGATCTCTCTTTTCTAAAGGTGTCCTGTTGCAGATGCCGTGCGATTTCCACTCCACGACTATTTTATCGGAGAGGGATAACTTTATTTTGAAGAGTTGCCCGCGATTTGTGAATGATCTCCTTGCCATCAATCGCCACGGGATGTTTGCTAGGAATCTTCCCTCGGTTGATAAGATCTAGATTTGTTCAAGTGACACCGTTCTTGTTGGGAAGAGTATTGATCCTCTTCGAGTAAACTCTTAGCTGTAGCGTTTCTGGTATCCGTGTTTATCTCTCTCTGGGCTGAGAAGTGTGAATGACAAACTACGCCATTTCCGGACACCGATTGAAATATTGCTTCTTCTGGATCTATTTCCATCGAAGGTTGTTGGTTTCGTATTCGGAATGGGAATGTAAGTTTCACCTTGAAGGTGGGTTGCAACGTTGCTGCCGGCGTTTTGACTTTGTCATTCAGTGCGAGTTGATATGCGTAGGTTTAATCTTTTTTTTAAAAAAAAAAAGTTGTGGATTCTTTTAAAGTTTGTTAAGCCTATTGGAATTTTTTTTTCTGTATTTTTTTTATTGGGCTGTATTCTTTAGCATATACGCATACCTTTATTTTTATATTATTTTTTCCTTCCTTTTTTTTTAAATTCTTCAGGCAGTGCATGTTTGCTATTTAATTTCTACTAAAAAGGGTTCTATTTAATTATGCTTTATTTGAAATATTAAAAAGACGAATCAGCTTTGTATGTTTTAGACAGTTACTTTAATTTTTAAGTTACATAATTCTGGTTTTTTTTTTTTTTTTCTTTTTTTATTCTCTTCTGTTAATTTTATTATTTTTTTAAATTGTAATTATTTCCCCCCTTTATTATGCGCAAAAGTTAGTTTCAATTTCTACATCAAAACTTATTTACTTCATGTTAAAATAAAACTTATGTTTCTAACACGTCTAATTACAAATATTAAATACTTATCCTTTTTTCTCAATGTAATATATGAAAAAAAGAGATATAAGGAATTTAAAAGATAATAAAATTAAAATCTAAGTAAATTTGATTTTAAATTTTCTGTGGGTTTTTTCATTAACAATTTAGTTTGTAATCTTGCTTTTTTATAAATGGACTTGCACAAGATAAAATTTAGTTTTGGTACAACAGCGTTGAAGGAATGATATTGTAACAAATTGGGAATATTAAAAATTTTCTTTTCAAATTAAATAATCCCCACTTACTGAAAATACAAGTATATAATTCGATTATCGCATTTATACAACTTTTACTTTATAGAAAGTATTTTTGTCATCAGTACAAAATGTTTAACGAATGAAAAAAAATGTGCTTAATGCTAAGTCTTGACAATGTTTACAAATTAAGTGTTCAGTAGCCTGAGGTTTCTCTTTCTTGATAGAAGTGTTAATAATAAATAAGCTATAATGCATATTAACTGAAACTTTTTTGATAGCACCGCATGATCACATGATACAAATCTGTTTTGAAACGAAATACCATATCAACAATTTCTGTTCAATGTCATCCAGTACTTTCAATAAAACAGGGTCCACCACTGCATAACAGTTCATAAAATCTATGTACAGGCGGTATGTAACCGACACCACATCTGATACCAATCCGAATTTGTTTTTTACGACCTAATAAGAAAAAGTGAGTTTGCCCATGTGTTTGTAAGAAATATATATACACAACGAAATCAAACTGTGTTTGAGAGGCAGAGAGAGATTTACCACCAGAGAAGCTGAAAGTTATTAGGGCAGTGACTGAACAGACGTCAGGTTGCTTTTCTTAAGGGAGGGTGGAAGGATAGATAGAAGCTCTAAGACCAAAGATAAAGGAAGTAAGTCCCTCTTAGGACGGGGTATTATTTATCCAACAGTGTCTTGTTTCTCTTAAAAAGGGAAACATCCGTTTCTTCATCGCTTGGGACATGTCCAATGGGCTAAGAAAAAAAGGATAAAAAGTTTTCAGAAGTTATCGCTCAGTAATGAATCGTATTTAAGTTGTTAGATTTTTTTGTTTCACACAGAAAAAATATTAAGTTATTTAAGATAGATTAGACTACGTTTTCTCCTTATTTATATATGGATCTATTTAAATTTATTCTGCCAATTGTCTTATAATTATATGGTGCGTTACAGTACTTTTTGAAATTGTTCTTCGATTAATCTCCACTTTTTTGATAAAAAAAAAAAAAAAGATTGATTAATTGTGGGGGTACATAGATATATATATTGTATACAGTCAGCCAATGAAAAAATAAAATCGCCAAGTGTCTTTTAAAAGGTTAAAAAGGATGTTTTTCCTTTCTCTATTTTCTCTTAGTATCATACTGCATTTTTTGAAAATTTTTACTTTTTTTAAATAATACATTTTTACAAAAATTACAAACGAGATTCTCTCTATATTAATATAATTAGATTAATCCGACGTTTATCAATGGCAACATAACTTCTGTATGAAAATCGTGTCCGACTATTTACGCTCTTGACAATTATATTGATTTACGTTTGAAGTAACTTATAACTTAATGTAGATGAAGTATCCTAATGGCCATGGTCGTGCGGACGGCGTTGTTTCATTGAGTCGTGGGTTCGAGGCCTGATTCCATAAAAGACCCGCCGTGTAGAGAGGGTGATGCAGTTGGGGTCTCCAGTTGGCGTGGCATGGAAGTCTGGAGAATAAAGTACCAGCTTAGATCTCGTCCTCGTCACTTTACCGAGGTTCAAAATTACTGAATCCTTTGGCAGTAACCCTCGTGTTACTTCTCAAAGCGACGTTAATAATCATTTACAATCGCATAACTGAATCAATAGAATTCACTCTACACTATAAGGAGTGAAAATAGTGGACGAAGTTAAACAGTAGCATTTTTTTATTTGTGTTTTAGAATTGTATAATGTCTTATATTTTTTAAATCAGTATCAAAAATAAAACGGGTATAATACTAATCATATAAGTTTTATCCTGAGTCAACAAATTTCTTCTGTTCCTTCGGATTATCAGTTTATTAAAGTTATTCTATAATAGCTAATTATCGACGGTTGTAATTTACAATACTTCTATAAAGTAATGTCACACGGACAATAATTGCTTAAATTGTAATTTATCATAGTTCTGTTAAATTTTATAAGTATATTACAATGGCAGGAAATGACGATATTGTCTCCAAAAATGCAACAAAATGCTGTAAATTTATTTATTTCTAATATTTAATTCAGTTAATATTCGATATCATTTTACATTAATATCTGAATACATGTTTTTAATTACGTATTATTTATTTACATTTTCTTCGTAAGTAAATTTTTTAATGCTTAATTATGTGAACTCAAATATTTGTCTCGTATTTTTCCTCATCATAGTATCTTAAATGCAGGGGGGGGGGGAATATATGGTGTGTTAACTTTCCAACAAAGGGGATTCGAAAACTGCTGGTTTTGTTCACCGACGATACATTAAAATTTTGTATACTTACTTTCAAATAGATGTGTTCTTGCTTTGAAAAAACATACGCAGTCATTGTATACATTGTCATTTAATGACTATTTTACGATTTTAAAAAGGTTACTCAGAATTTTTAAGTAAATATATTGTCAATAAAATACGGCTGTCGGAAACTTCTGGAACAAAATAGTTGCGTTTCAACTCCATAAGTGGACTATAATTTTCAAATTACCAACTATTCTTAATGAATTTCGAGCACGAATTTGAGTCCTCATGTCCATGGTACTTCGAATTCTAAATTATCATTATACATTTTTTTTTCTTTCTCGTTCTTTTCTTGTAGAACCAGGCATAATATCCGAAATGCGAAAACCGCGCCCAAATTGTTGATTTTCTTTTCGATTGAAAGTACGTTAAGACACGCTTCGTTTTTTGGCCATCTTCCAAATATTCTGCCTCCAGTATTTATTGTAATCCAAAATCCTCCAACAAAACTGTCTTCTTTTGTATCATTTATCTTCAATAACATGGGTTTATGCTTCTTGTTCTCCAAAACCTACATGTTTCTTCATCTTGTTCTACACGTATCCCAGATTACGTTTTTCGTGATTGAAATCGTTTTCTAACCTTTCTAAATTGATTTCAAAAGTTTGTATGTTATTCTTTCTCCTACGCTTTTTATATCACGGATGTTTTCAAATTAAAATACCAATACCCTGAGAAGATGAACATTTATATTCTCATTCTATTTTTGACGATAAGAATAAAATATTCATGCTCTTCACAATTTTTCTAGTTTTTTTAAATCTTGCAAAAACTAATGCAATTAGATAATTTTTCAGCGGCTAATGTTTTTTCTGCCACTTTTACATGATAGTTTTTTTTTACATCGTGGTGGAGGTGGTCTGTTGACCTTGAGGACAAGAGTGAATCGTACCCTCGATCTGTCAGTCCAGAGAAAACTTGTCCGGTCTTTGCATACCTCTTGACACTTAACCCCCCTCGAGTTGGTCATTAAGGCCTTTTAACTTCTATCCTCGTTGTTGAGGAAAGCTGCCGCATACTCCCCTTCTAGTATCATTGGGACGATACGGAAGGAACGTTCTGAACGACATTTTTAGAGAAGTTTGTTTTTACAGCCAATACTGCAACAGATATACATCTCCTCTCTGTTACATTGCATTTCGTTTGGTTAGTTTCCTTTGATGTCATCGGCTACCTCTAGTTAAGCGGCGGATCTATCTGATGCATGTACAATAGTCGGTAAATCATTATTCATGATTTTTCTTTGTGTTTGGGTGTCTTAGAATTATTTAGTCAAGTTTTACGTCGCAGGTACTTGCAATCAGTAGATCTAAGCAGTATTTCCATCCAATTTTAAAGTCCTAGATGGAATGTGTTTTCACTCCTTTTTTTTCAAGGGGGGGGAGGAATAAGGTATTTTACCCCATTGCGGAGGAGGTCAGTTGACGGTAACAAGTATGATTCGAACTCTAGATCTGTCGGTTTCTTAGAAAACTTGTTTGGTCTCTGCAGCACTCTTGACAACTAAATCCAAAAGGACTTACCCTCAGGTTAATTATTAAGGCGTTTTAGCTTCTGTCGTCGTTGTTTAAAAGAGTCGCCACAATACAAATACGTAGACTTTGCGTTGAATGGATAGTAAATAACCTAAAAATTAATGAAAAATGCATAGATAAACCCAAATATTTTTTGTTCAATTAAATTTCAATCAGTCTGCTGATGCATGAATGCGAAGTTTATTCAAAAAAAATAACCGCTTCAAAATATTCAAATTTTATTGCCAAAATAAGAAGTATTTTCAGAGAAGTTTTGAAACGATCCATGATATAAGAATGAGGTAGGGGTAATGGTATATTTACTTATAAACAAAATATTTAAGTGCTTGGAAAACGAAAATAACTAGGAAATTTTAATGTGTGTTATTTAATTTTTGTTAGGTTAACAAGAATAGGAATAAGCAGAGATTAGTCGTACGAGATAAGTATAAGATTAAAAATAAATATTTAAAAAATTTAAGTAATATTGTTGAATAACAACAAAATACATAAATGAACGAATTATCGAAAAACAATCATATTTAAATTTAATTGTAATCTTCTCGAAAATATTACATCAGTACCATGTCTATCTTGCACAAGAAAGTTTCTAGAACTCCCTTGTTTTCGTTACGTTGCGTTTCTCTAAACACGTAGCTATATCTGAAAGTGTATCTTGGCATTTGCAGTGACACCTCTCCTGTGTGATGTTACCTTGAGACTGTAAAACTGTCTTATGCATACATCTCTTTGTTTTCCTTGACATATGTTAAAAGATTCTTCCGCATTATAAAAACAAATACGGAGGAAGAAGAAGACCCGTATACATTCACGTAGGCATCTTTTGGCGAAGATCGTTTCTCTTAGTATGATCACTTATTCGACTGAAAGATATTGTCCTACGCAATGTTTATATAATGATTTCCGAATTTCAAAAGACATTTCATTGTTTATATAATTAAATGGAATCTAAATTTAAGAAATGACAACGAAGCAAACATCTCCATGATGAGCAGTTACTTTATCATAAATTTTTCCATTAAAGTTATTCGAAATCCTATTTCTCTAATGAAATACATCCGTCTGTGCACAGAGCCTAATCAATATCTTGTAGACTATAGGGCTTTTTGAAATGTTCTGGCTCCTTCCAATATCTTGAAATAAGAATATCAGGGAAGATACGGATTTCAAAAAGAATTGACCTGCCCCAAACAAAAACAGAATGGGACCATTTCTTCCAGACTCTTTATTTTTAATAGAATCAGTTTCTCTGAAAAACATGACTCTGAATGTAAACACTTAAAGTAATGAGGATATCATTCCTTTATGTATTATGAATTGTTACTTGAAAAGAAACGTTTTCTACAATTGCAATATATTTATGTTTCTAAATAAAGCTAATCCAGTTTAGTACATCTGAAAAATAGAACGATTTCCTCTAATTTAAATAACTAAATTATACTAGTTTCAATATTAAGATATTTATACCAACTAACACACATCTTTGGATAGTTAGATGATTCAAATTTGTTCAAGCCTTACTAGCTCTCCAAGCTATCTCACTGCTCATTTTGTGCAACAGCTCCATCTTTTTACTCAATGACAGTCAATGACGCGTTTCCAAAACTCATCCAATCCACTTCTAAAATAGCACCCAAGGGCTTCTCTGCAAACATTCATAACTCGTGGTATCAAAGCTTTCGCAACCCCACTCTGCCCCCAACAGATCTTAGATGTGTACTTAAAACAAACTGAGGGTGTGTTCAAACGATCTGTGGAATTAACCTACCCCCCTCTACCTTTTCAGACTTAACTCTTTTGGATTTAGATAGAAAGCTCTTCTTTTTCGAGTTCCATCCCCCATAACCAGAGTCTTTCACGACATCGTAAAAGCCGCTTAGTCATCGATATTTTACAGAGCTCCTCGTTCTAAATCAATAATTTAACTGCGCTTTTAGTAGCCTAGAGGTGGCAGCAAAGCAGTCTTCCGCGGTGTTATTTACAATCTCCAGCCTGCAGTTATAGGTTTCCTGGGTGTATTTTTTCGAACGTACTGAAAGCCTTATCTAGAGCCCGGTGGATGCTAAAATCTAAGTTATTCTGATCCTTGCTTTTCTTCAAAACGAAAGATACTGGGGTTTTATTAAAGAGCCTTTTTACTTATGAGCGAAAAGAAATGGCGCTTCTTGGCGCAAATTTATGTTTATTGGAAATTAAGCAGAAAACGAGAGCTGTTTCATACAGATAGAGAATAATTTAAAAGCTTTACATTGTTTCGTTTTTAAAAAATTAGTCTAGGTTTTCCCAAATATAAAAAAAAGAAAAGATCATCCATACTCTAAAGGATTTTTGTTGTAATTTGTTATCGTTGAAAGCAATTTTTGCTACTTTACGATGCAAGTGAGGGTAAAATTAAATTCTAAATATGATTTTTTTTTCTGTTAAAACCGGATGCTCAATGACAGTAAATTTACTGAACCAGTCAAAACTTCTTGCATTTTAAGGAAAATAACGAAGAAAAACCAATAGATTTTTACTGTATCAAAATACGATTCAATTTTTTATTGTGTTAGTTAGTTATGCGTATAAATTCATTCAAAGATAATTTTTTAAGAAATAATTATTTTTAATGCGACAAAAGATGGGCTTACGAATAAAAAGGATTCTACGATAAACAAAAAAGGATTTATTTTTTTTAATATTGGTTCTATTGTACTGTAAATTATTAAATTTTAATTTTTTTTTTCCTTTGTACACGCAACTTTAGTACAAAAAATTAGATAAAGGTTTTTACAAATTTAGTAAAAAATTTTGTATCATTTGAAGTTCTTTGCACAACCTTTCAATAAAAAAAATAATTAAGAAAAATGCAACAAAATTCAAAAAGTTTCTTAAGAAGTTTATTACATTGCATATAAAGCTATCGATAAGCATTTAAAACTCTTGTTGAAAACCTGTCTTTTCTTGTTTCACAACAAAGAAAATTTCTTTTCTTTAATGGAAAAACATTATTCAGAAACAAATCGGAGACATATTGCTAGACAAAATACATTAATACGAAGAAAAAAAATTCAATTAGTAAAAGTCCTACATATATTTAAACGTCAAATAAAAAATTTGACTTATCTGCTCTTAAATTAATGGGAAAGAAAAGAATATTAAGCATTTCCTTGCAATATATATTTTTTTTTAAAAAAAAATCTCATGAAATACTTTTTCAGTTCTGAAATTGTTCAATAAATTACCAATCCATAAAAAGATTTTTTTTTTATTTTACAATAAAAAATTCGATTGAAAATTTTTATGTCATTTTTAACCAAAATTTGAATCGCAAAGAACATTTGGAATATATTGAATTTCCTTTTGAAAAAAGGAATGCAAAGATTCGTTAAAAATATTAAGTACCATAACACAAAAACACATACAAGATGGCTAAAAAATAACCTGACTCGAATAATTTTTGTTGACAACAATAATACATAACTGCTTATAGATTTTTTTTTTTTTTTTCTTTTTCAAATTTGACTCTTTGTGAATATGTGTGACCAGTGTTCCCTTTAAATTGCATATCTGAATCGGATTTCTGTTCTAGTTTTAAAATTCCAAAATATTTTTCTCCCTTTCCGTAGGACGATTGAATTCGAAACAGAAATCTCAGGACCCTCAACAACAGCAGCATCCGTATCAGGGGGCCCACCACTACAGGGAGGGGGACAATAGAGAGGAGTGGAATCCTGGAATGTTGAGTTGTGATCCTCCCAGGGACAGCAGCAGGAGACTTCACCAACAACTCTCTGGACTCTCTTCATCCAATTCTTCTGACGACGAGGATGCTATTAACTCAGATGCCACTTTCACGGGATCAGAAGTCGCTTTGGCAAGGGACAGCACGTTGGTATTACCTTGCAGACGTAAGTGGAAAACCAAAGATATAATGCTTTCGTTCGCAAAGTGTATAACGAGTTCTCTCACGTTGTTCTGCTCAACGATCATTTGGGCGTTGATATGACGTTAATTGATTTGAAAACCTTCTTTTGTAAATAAAACGTGACATAAGTAAATTAAACAGAAAGATTGAAGTGTAGCGAACAGGATTGATGAGATAGCATTTATAAAACTGAGGAGAATTCAATAGGGATAGTAGGTGGAAACATAGAGTGATCGAAGTTATCAGCGAAGAAGAATCATACCTACACAAATAAAAATAAAGAGAAAAAGTATAATGTCTAGCTATTGATGGTAATGAGTTACAGAGTGCTTGGTGCAGTTCTTCTGCTGGGGAAAAGTTGTCTTCTGTAAGGACATACGTGCGTGGGCCTTCTAAAGTGTGTGTGATCTTTCACTTAAATTTAATTTAATTTCCTAATTTATCCTACATTTTGACAAGCTCAGTAAAGAGTTCATCTTTATTTCCTGATGCAATTTCATGTAATCTTTTAAATTATTCGATCATGTGATTTCTAAATATGCTTGTCAGTGTCTCTCGCGCTCTGAAGTTGCAGGTATTTTCCCTACTTGACTCTTCGTCTCCAAAATATCTAAGGATCCTTACATCTATGACCACGTGATCTGAATAATTCTTACTTTAACTTCCCTAAAAGGAAAATTTTCTCTCTCTTCTGATTTAACCACTGAAGCGAGTGGACGCAAGTTGCTTCCACCGCTATCACGATGCAATTGCTTCTCTGTCTCTCTCTCTCTCTCTCTTGTCGTATTAATCAAATTCGTAATTTCAAATATTAAAAGTTTCTTTATTGTGCTACGACTTTCAAGTAAAATATGTCAAATACAATATTTACAAATTAACTATCAAAAATTTAGTATCATGAACTCTCTCTTTCTCTCTCTCTCTCTCTCTCTCTCTCTCTCTCTCTCTCTCTATATATATATATATATATATATATATATATATAAAGAATTCGACTAGTCAACAACAGTTAAATAAATGCTAATAATATTAATCTTTAGATTCAATCTGTGTAGGAACTTTATCCACCGATATAATAATTTATATTGTTAATCATTCAGAGTTCTGAATAAAATAATTTGATTGCCTCCATTGTCTTACTTTTCATTCATTTCATTATTAATAATTTAAAAATTGACTAGTTTTGGAGCGTTCAAGTGATGGAAATAATCTCGGGGAGTTATATCTGCAATACACATATCCCAAGTAGTACGTAAAGGAACTGAAAAGGGGTGAGTAAAAAGGGTGAAAAGAAATGACAGAAGTGCTTCCGTTATAAAATATTTCCTTAATAGATAACCTTTGAAATGAATTAGTGGACAAAGCATAAGATCGGAAAACAAATATCCATATCAAGTTAAAACCAGGAACTTCTCCATGACATACTTTCAAATGTTGAGTTGCCAGAACATATTGCGCCTGCTTCAAAGATTTATTTTGAAACGGAGTACAGAAAGTGCATTGTTAGTCAAATGTGTACATGCTAACTTAAACATATATTTGTATAAATAAGCAAAGAACATACCACAGGTACACAACACAGGTTCACCGTGAAGTCTGATGCAACTATCAACACATCGGTAGATGTTGTTGACATCATTCAGGTGCTGTTAAGGCAAATTTTTTTCACTTCTCTTTCGGTGGATGGGTAAAGGTGTCCATTTTTTTCGGATAACGAGCTCTGCCTGTACGTACCGATAACCTTCAATCTCTTATCGGCGTTGCCTCGTGAGTCACGCCCACGCACAACAAAAATTTGCATATTTTCCATATTACCAACTGCATCATGCAATTATGCTTATTTGTTTGATTTTGTGGCTGCCATCAATGAAAATAAGATCCGTCTTATAGTTTTCTCCACCACTGTGCACTAGCTAGAATTTTTGTTAATGCTATTCCAATAATGTATTTACTAGGAAAAGTAAGTGGAGTTCTGCTTAGCTTTTTCATGAAAAAAAAATAAATTCTACCAGTTTTTAAGTCTACTATTGAAGGACGTTGTGGAATTACTATCGAAGGACATCGTGAATATAAAATAATCTTTGTCATTTATTTTTTATGATTAAACAGTAAAACAACTTAGAGTATCTAATAAACTTTTAAAATATTCGTGATAAACAGATACATTAGACTTTAGATCAAAAACTGAAGGATATACTGAGCAAAAAATTCCAGACATCTGGAACTAAATGAATCAAATAGAAAAGTAAAAAAATTTATAAAAGTCAAACCTTATTAATGCATCTGACTGGGTAGACATTTTCATTATGAAAAATATATTTCTACGGATTTTGGAAAAATCCCAATTTTTTTTTGAAAACTTGTGTAATATCTCATTCCTAAACCTGTGATCAATCATATTTGAGCTTTTACTGCATGCATACTCAATACTTATGTTTGACATATTGTAAAATAACTTATACATATTTAAATAATATTCTATATTAAATTTTAAAATTCTCAGAAATATACTTTCTAGAGCTTCATAACTTTTCTTATAATTCTATATTAGAATATGTACATTTATATCGTTATCTCATTAATTGTTTTAGAGTAAAACACCTATAATTAGTATATTCATTTTTCTAAAATTTCACACCATTACTAAAATTAATTTTTACAGAATGAATGTAGCTATAATAATTTCAACTCATTTTAAATTCCGAAGTCTTATACGTAAATTAGATTATTCATCGTAATTAAGCTATAATTTATAGGTAAACCAACTGACCTTTAAATTGCGAATGTTAGACTTGGTGATACCGGTGATTATAATTTTTTTTTTTTTTCGGATAATTTCCTGGAAAATAATGTACATAACTATCATATACTTTTGTATTTATTTCCAGGATAATGTTTTACATATTTTAACTAAACAAATAAAATTATAATCAAAAATAGAATCTTGCAATTGATTGAATGTATGTACCCGTGTGCACTAAAAACGTTACACTCACTATTGTCAACCAGGTTGAAACAGAAATAGAAAATGCTGCTGATTTCTGAAAATTCTATGTGCACAATTCTTTCAACATATGAAATTACGTTATTACTGAAAGAGAAACACTTTTTATTCATCAAAATAAAAATACAATATGATTATATACCTCTAACAAATAAAAATAATTATTAAATTTGAGTATTTTCAACAGGAAAATACAAAGGGGAAATATATTTAAACTACGTAAGATTCTGAAATAATTATTAAACCAGCAAGTAAAGAATTTAAAAGAACTTTTCATTGGCGGGATTATTTTGTTGAAAAAATATGTCATTGTATAGAAGATCTAAGTGTCGATCAGTTTCTAATTTGCTTATTTTTTCAAACACGTGAACAAATAATTCACGTATTTAATTATGTTTTATAATTGTTTTCAATATGAAAAATTATTCATATATAAATATTACTTACATTTAGATTTATAAAAATTGTTTGGTTTTATTTATATTATTTATGTTCAGAATACAATTTATCTTCATATATTTTGTCACTATATGCAAGAATCGAATAAAATGTTTTATATTATGAATTTTCATATTAAATTTACATCTTAAAGAATTCCCCGTAATTTATTAACACACCGCTTTTGTTTGAAAATTTCACCGAATTACCTACAGTAAGAAATCTCGGTAAATGTGCAATCATTAATCGTAACATTTGACTCACTTTTCTTCATATTAATATATCATTTCTAATCATTACATCTTAGTAAAAATAAAAATTATTACTGTTAAACTAAGAGGGGGAAAAAAAGAAAGAAAGCAATCTGAGTTTCCTGTTCGTATAATTTTCCGTGAAGAATGAAAGGTTGAAATTAAATAATTTGGAAGTCTCGTAAATGAATTTAGTGAACAATAAGCTAAAAAGGAAGACTCATTTGTTACTATGGGTGATCTTGAGTCGAGATTAATAGCAAGTGCCGTGGAAAATTAACTTAACACGGAAGACACTTTCAAATGTTTAGAGAAATTCTATCTAATTAGGTCACATAGGCATTGTTCTGCATTTTACTTTTTTTTTTTTATCTAGAGCGTGTAAGAATCTTTTTAATAAACTGTACCATTTTCAGACTTAATCTTCCAATGGAAATTCAAAGTATCACATCAAAAGAAAATCGATTTAAATTTAGAAAAATTAAAGCCACATTGTCCTAGTAGTATTGTATTTTTTTTAACCAGACCTTTTTTCGCTTTTATTTATCAACTTAATATAAAAAATCCTGGAACATTTTAATCATTGATTGACAATATTACATCGCATTCATGACAAATATGTTTCGCATAATAGTAATTGTATATCGTCATTCTAGACTTTTTATTCAAATTTTGAGCAAAATTAATAAACTTATTTTTATTCGAAATTGAAAATTATGTAAACCATAGAATCTAAAAAACGAAACGTACGGTTATTTAAATTCTTTTTTTGTCAGAGGATAAAAATTTAACATTTCTGGTGTATTCTGTGTGGATAAATGATTGTTCAATTCATGTCTTTATAGAACTATGATACAGTTATCATAGATTTCGAACAAAAAATACAAAAAAAAAAAAATGTTTCATTTTTCACGGTTGAATACAATTTTAGTTTTTGATTTATGGTTCAAATCTATAGAAAGAAAGAATTGATAACTGCTTTGCAGGAAATGGAACGTGATACGATATAGATAGTGAAATTAATGGACCGATTAAAAGCACAGTATACATCAAAGATACATCATGAAATAGCTTAAAATCAAAAATTTATATATGACATGAGATTGATTATTGTGGAACATCACTTTATACATTGTTCAAATGATAGGATAAATTTCAGATATAAAAATTCGATTGAGCAAAACGAGAACTCCATTGAACAAATTGTACATATTTTCTCGCTAACTTGTAATGTGAGAACTATTACTTTACTTATAATGAAGACCAAAAGAAGGCTTAATGATTACCTTAGTTTATTATATTTCTTGGGGAACTATTTAAAATTTTGCAGAATATTAGAGTACTGAAATTTTTCTCAGAAAAGACTTAATTATTAATGGAATATGTTTAAATTATGATGATATATCCTAATTTATATATGAAAATTCTGAATAATTTTGAATTAATTTTTTTATGCTTTCCTTTTTTCAAAATACAGAGATTCTTACAATTATATTTTTTTGAAATTCCCAAATAATATTACTATATAAATAAACGTTATTAGATAATGAAGTAAGTATGAGGAGAAGTAATCATTTATTTGCATTCTCTTATTTAGAACATTGGTGTTATAATAATTTGAACAATTAATGATAATAGGATCCCTTCCTTTGTAAAATGTCGATATCAAAATCATTTTAACTTGTTATTTATCTCTCGTTTTTTGATAGAATACTAGGGAAATATTTTTACAGGCAACATATATGCTTAACTTTTAAACAAATTTACTTTTATTCAAAAAGAAATTTTCAATTTTTGTCGTGCTTGAACAATCGGATTGCTTTAAGTGTATTTTCTTTAAAAACTGCTTGAGATCTTATTAATTTACTTACAAGAATAAATTTGATATATATCATATTATTGTTCATTAGAATAAATATATATTAGCTAACTACTACATAAATGAATATATATTAGAATTTCTGAAGAATACAAATCACAAGATTATTCCAATGCATTAGCATAAAAACCCAATATTTCATAAAGCATTGCATTACAATAATCAAAGTCATATTTTTGAGCATATAATACTCCAAGAACAAGTTAGGATATTAAGTCCTTATTTATTTGTAATAGTACTATCAAGACTTTATCAATTTTCAATAGCATATGTTTTAACTATATTGAACGTAATAATATGATTAGAATTCGAATTTCTTATGTTGATTAGCAAATATATGTTCCATTTCGATAGGTATTTCAAGGTATTTCATTTCGAAAAATCATGAAAGAAATAAAAAATAAATTAGATACCCGACTCTCTCCTTGTATTATTATATCTCCTGGGTATCCCCTCTAGAAAATGGATTTAGTCTCGTTACCATAGAAACAAACAGTCTCAAGTTTAGCGAAGGAAATTATTTTCTTGGTAAATCGAGAACAAAACTATGTGTTTTACATTTCAAACTCATTTATATCATTAACAAATTAAATTCTTTTGTATCACAGGACTAATGGATAATACTTCAGGCCTAAGCACGTCACACAAATTATCGATGGGCAAACCCGGAGGCAAGGGACCTCAAAACTTAGGGGCCAACAACAATGCTCTCAACTCTGGGGACACAGTCCAAGAAAATCAATTAAGAGAAAACGATCAAGATTTTGCGTCTTGTTTGGCCCGAACACCTTCGGGATCCATTTTCATACCTGGCGGTAAGTAAAGTTTAATTTCTTTTTATATATATAAATGATTCTGCACTCAAAATATGACACACATGTAAAACCACGCGGCTCTAATCTAGTTTAATTAGACACTCATTATTGTTAGACAAAATACTGAACGAAGAATCATTAGTAACGAATTACTACATTGACACCTACCATTATTTCTACATAACGCACAATCATTAAAAACTAGTTTCTAGCAAATTTTTGATGAGTGAATATGAGAAAAAAAAAAGTTTTTCAGACTAATGATGTTATGTCTCTAACTTTCTTTATAATGATCCTCAGTCGCCATATTATTTGTTACTTACTTATAGGTGAACAGCACTTTTTATGTCAATTTTTTGTAATATTGTAATTTTTTTTTTAAACCAGACTATAGAAAAGAAAAAATGATGATTGACTATATCTAGGCTAAAAAAATTATTGCCGTGTTTGAAATTTTTACTATTTATACCATTATTGTCATTTTTATTTAAAAAACAATCTAGAAAACTTATTAAAGAGAATTGTCGTTTAATGTTTTTTGAAAGTGAATAAGTTTGGAAGTGTATGTCTGCGATCTCATAAGAAACTAAGGTGTGTCTTGCATCATCTGAATTCAAAGTGTAGTTTATAATTAAAATAAAGCTGCAATTAGTATCAGAAGAACTTGATTTATTATTAAGTAAGTATTCTGCGTATATCTTACTAAATATTTAATTTGGTGCCCTCTATAATTTCTTTTCAAATTTTATTCATGATACTTAAATGTTTTTATACAAATTATAGCAATTCGATTTTGAACACATATAAATATTTAATATTATAAAACATATAAAACTGTCTCCATATTTAATAATTCGATATAAAAACCAACGTTTTTAAAAGCAACGTTTTTATATGGTAGCAAAGTTTATAAGAGAAAATTATTGAAATATTAGTTAAAACTGTAAGTTATTTTTAACTTTAAAATTTACTTAAAAAGAGACATTTGTGAGAGTATTAAAAAATTCATAATACTCATAAAATCAAAACATGCATTTGAAAGTTTGTAAGCCATTCTATTAAAAAAAAAATTGGAACCAGAAAAAATTATTGTGATAAGACATGACGCCAAATATTGGAAACTTTCTTTCTTGCGAATGATTACTGACTAAAAGTCAGCAACCCTTACTATCTCGGAGATAGTAAAGGGGAGATAGTATCTCCCCTTTGTGAGTACAAAAGGTTTACGATACCTCATGCGGTGTGGGGAGTGCCCGGTGCTCCCAGAGGGGGAAAGAAATTTTTTCCTCAATCCTAAAAGCGCCGTGAGGAAAGAATACTTTGACTTATTAAAATTATTGAAATATTAGTCGAAATTTGTCGCAAACGTCTAAATATTGCATTGTTAGGCGAGTACGAACGATTCCCAAATTTTCAAAGCTCTAGCTTGATGGGAAGTTGGTTAAATTAACGATCGAAAATTTGATGACACACACACACACACTCACACCAAGTGAAATTCAGAAAAACGTTGTAAAAAAGCTTTTGAAACCATTTTTTGGTTGAAAAATAACAGTCGAGTAAAATATCTTATTTTTATCCAAATTTACATTTTTATCATGTTATGTAAATGAAATTGAAAATTTCAGACTGAGGAATGTTTATCATCACAATAAAAAGTTAAAAAAGTTTAATCATATATAAATTTCTCAATCGAAAGTCGAATATGATATGATTTCTACTTTATTTTAAATGACTTTATTTTTATGATTTTATTTTAAAACCGCGATAGTAAAAATGTCCATTTGATCATTTGTCATTTTAAGAAGTTCTTTTATACTTATGTTATTTTGTATTATTTTTCTCCTCAACAATATGACATAAAAATAATACATTTTATAAAGACGTTCTCTTAAACATTAGTAAATATAATGATAAAAATATAGATTTTTATACGAAAATATGTTCTTCCATTTTTATTTCTAGAACACCCATCAAGACAAAGCAAATAGGTTTTAATAGGTTTCAATGTTAATATTTTTTTTTTTTATTTTGTTCTTCAAATGTTTTGAATTATAAAGTTTAGAAGAGAATTGATTGATATTTCTAACTATAATATTATTAAAATCGGTTGTCATACATATTACGAGTAAATGCATACAAAATATTGTTGTGGGAAAATGTTTGTCTCCGAAGCATATGAACTTAAGTTTTTTCGGGGAACTCACTCCGTATTGCATCCATTTTTGCTTTGATTTTACATATAAATCTATATTCTTTCAATATTTTTTGTCTTGCTTATCAAAATATATTTTAAAATGCTCTGTTTTTTCTTTTTCATTAGCTCTAGTGTATGATTTGATTAAAAGATTCGAACTGGAATCCATACTAAATAAGGATATCTTAAATATTATCGGCTATAATTCGTTTGGCTATAAAATATCTTTCTGATATCCATTATTTTGCAAAATGTTCAGCTTTTTTTATATACAGTTATTTCTGCCGTTTTTATTATTATACTGTTGCCACGAATGTTTAATTAGCTGCGGCTTCTTTTGTCGTGCCAAGTGATGGCAATGGGTTCCCTGAAATAAGTAAGGTCATTCTGGACATAACTTTCAGAGTGTAAGATAAAAAGGAACGTTCTTGGCCATCCTTTTTCAGGGGATCTGACACACATTTGTATGTGTGTGAAGAGAATCCTTGGAAATAGGCTACAGCGCAGTAGTTGCTGAGACATGCATTTTAGTCTTCTATTTTAAATGGTGTTAAATAAACGCTTGTGATTGAGTTGATTCCCTACAATGCTCTTAATTATTTAAACTCAAAAAATCATCAGGATAATTATAAATAGTAGAGAGTTTATGTGATCTTTTTAGTATGTTTTTTGTTGTTGTTATTTATAAAGTAATATATTCGTTATATGTTGATGCACTGTAAACAAAAATAAAGCTTCTAACTATTTTCAACATTTTAAAATTATAAATAAAAAAAATTTAAGCATCGTGAATTTCGTAAACAATCTGTAATTAGGAAACTTATGCTGAATTAGATTTTCAGTGCTATTATCAAAAACTCTATATTTTCATTATATGAATTTTCTGCTTTTAACACACGAAAAAACAAAATTTTTGAATTAAATTAAAAGTCTTGGATATTTTTTTATGAGTTTTTCAAAACTGTCTATATCTGGATATGTCTGAAAGGTATTTAAAGTAAACCTGATTTCTGCTTATTTTATTCTTACTTTAATGCAGCAATGTATTTAAATTCTTTAAAAAGTTGTAAAGAAAATACATGAATAGAATAAACATATAATGAAAGAAATCCACAAATATTTCCTTCTCTGACTGGAATTTTAAAATATATATATGATTGATTATAAATTTAAAATTATTTTTGTTTTCCTATTTCGATAAAAATATGAATTCAGAAATTAATATCGAGCAAAATGTTAATTTGTATCGTCATTTCGAAGCTTTTCAAGAACTGGCGACGGATATGATAGCGAATATCATCGTAATTTTTATTAATCTTTCACAATTTTAAGTTTCTTAATTCTCAAAATTATTTCAAAAGTTTATTGCAAAATTCATCATTTACATTAATATCTCCATAAAAATTCCCATTACTTTAAAATTCTGAAAATTGAAAACGCTTTTATTTGCCACGTATATCTTCATTTTGAAGTCAATTCAGAATTAATTTCCAAAACAGAAACTGTTTCGACGTTCCAATCGTGGCATAAACTGTTTCTAAGCCTTTTGGATAAATTCATCAGAAACGTAAACATACAGTGCTCTATTCAACTTGCTAAAAAAAAAACCTAAATAAGTGCAACGTTTACTTTCAGCGAAAATTCCCATGAAATGCTTTCACAGAAAATGCGGAAGAAGACCTCGAAAAGAAAAATTTTTCGGAAAAATCATTATCGCATTCTTCTCGTTTTGAAAATCCATTAGTAAATACTTTTGCACGTAAAAGGAGCAAATTTTTACGATACTAATCGCCTTTTCGGGTGCCTTCAATTTGTTCCGTGCCTTTTCCCCAGTATTTCCTTTCATTCTTGAAAATGAAAATTCCTCCCTCTTCATTCTCAAACTCTTTTGTGACTCGAGTTTGGAATGCATCTATTTGTCTTCGATCGCCCACCTTCTACTCCCCCAAGTGCATTCACAGAACACATAGTTCTGTCGGAGCATTCAGAGCTGATTTATCTCTTTTTCCTGTTTAGATGAATTGGTTGAATGAGAGATGAATAGTTATTTATAAACTAACTTCGTCTAAACTAGGAATCATTTAATTGGAACAAAGAACGCCATTTAAATTTATTTTTAAAAAATTTCAATCTTTTTGGATCCTTTCTCTGCGATGGAATTTTAGAATATTGTATGGCTTTTGAAAAAGTTCGTTTTTCAATCTAGATTGAATGAAAAGTATTCGTTTTATAAGAGCATCTGCAATTGTTCTGGATATCGAAATATAAGCCAACTAAATACAGGTTTGAGAAAATATTTTATTATTTAGTTATAAGATCGTATTAGATTGAATTCAATTGGTCAAAGACGATTCGTCTTTGTTATTAATAATTTAGTATAATTATCAATATTTACTTTTAATTTCATCTAATTTTTATAGTACTTAATATTTATCTAAAATCAGCAAAAACATCCTAAAGAACTGTTTAAGGGAAAACACATCGGTAGAATTATAAAATGTTATAGTATTGATTTACATGTTGTATCACAGAAACACATAATTATTTGACTTTTAAAAACTCTTAACATCTGTCTTTGTCCGAAGTCTTTGAATTTGGATATTATGGTATAGACGCTAGTATAAAAGACTTCGAAATGAGATTTTCTCGTTTTTCTCTTTAGAGGAAGGAATTGATTGTATGAAAGAGAATAGTTATTTACATCTGAAACTTTATTTAGAACTTGAATCTTTTAATTCTTTAAAATGTTAGTCGTTCAAATGTTATAAAAAAAACATTTTTATTACTTATTTATTTGATTTTTTCGTGGCAAATGGGAACTTCAAAATGTGTATTGCATGTTGAAAACATACAATTTGGAAGATGGGAAGGATATTATTTTATTATAGTTCTGCTATTGTACAGGTATGAGAATATTAATCATTTATAAACCTGTGTTAGGTTCTTTTATTTTTTAATTGTGATTGCTTGAGGTTCAATCTATTCCATTTTGACGAGAATTTCATTTAATAATTCATTTTTACTTAAATTAGTGTTTGAAATTGATCTAAGTCGTTATCACGGCAAGGCAGTGTATGGCCTTCGGCGAGAGACTACGGTGCTGTAGAAATTTCGAATAAAGCTTTATTTTTATAATACGACTAGTAATCCTTCAATCATTAAAATGGAAGATACCAATATATATTTTTTAGTTATCTTCCTCATTATTATTTGATGACTTAAAATTACAAGGGAAATTGGAGATAATTTGAAAAGCAATCAATATATAATTTTTTCAGCTGTTTTTAAACTTTTCTTACATAAAAAAATAATAAATCGCAAATTAATTTTCATATCAGCTATCCCATTGTTATTGTTTATTTGTTATTCTTAGAATTTCAACATAGTTAACATTCAGAATTATACATTCCTCTCAGCGTTCCTTGATTTTTAGAAGGCACGTTATTATATAACTCAACAGATCGCTTATAAAACCTTTGTTCCGCCTCTTGAATGACGAAATTTGTATTGTCAAATCTTCGACCCCGAAATATTTTTTTTTTTTTTTGAATTCTTGGAATAAGAAAAATTTTTGGGGGGCTAAATAGAGAGAACTGAGCGTGTGTGGCAAAATTTCCAATCCACATTGCTTAGATTCCTCAGCAACCCCTTGAAATGAATTAACAGGTGCATTGTCTGCAAAAAGACGGATTCCTTCGATATTCATACCACGCCGTTTCTTGATCAGAACGCCACGTAATTGTACAGTAATAGGTACCCGTGATGTTCTGGTCCTACTCCAGGTACTCTGTTAAGATGACTCCACGACAGTTCCAAAAAAAAACATCAGACAGCATGATTTTATTGCAGACTTTTGCACTGTGGCTTTCTTGGGGAGAGGTGTATCGTTGTGCTTTCACTCATTGCACATCTCTTTGGTGTTTGAATCATATTGATAAATCCAAGATTCGTTCATAGTTATCTGGCAACCGAAATTTCACCTTCACCCTCTCCAAAAGAATCAATATCTCCCCTAGCAGATCACACCATATTTGCTTCTGAAAAGAAATCGGCTATTGTGGAACCAGGTGGGCTGAAACCTTTAACAGGAACAATTCTTCGCATATAATTTCCCATACACTGCCGTAACTAAGATTAGTTTCATTCATGATCGATCTAATAGTATAAAATCCTCCACTTCCTTCATTGTGACAGCATCGTTCGTGAGTGATCGTCTTCCACTTGGATTATCTGTGATATTCAAGTGGCCGGTTTGAAAATTCGTTTTTTTTTCTCACTATAGTGTCACGTGAAGAGTTATCATTTCCATAAACAGCCATTATTTCATTGTGGATATTCCGAGTATAGTAACCTTTCAAATGAAAAATCTCAATCCCACTGTGAACCTCTATTTCCTCCATACTGCGAATTACTTCAATATATAACTTTCTGAAACCAAACATCAATATTTAACAGCTATAATTTACAGTATTATATACTTAAGGATGAATTATTATGCGGAATAAGTTTTAAGTATTTCACTCATTTCTTAGTAATAATTAATACCTTACGAAACTCCCTCGTAAGTGCGGGTTTTCGAAATTCCTTTCAAGAAAACTACTTCATTATTATTCGGTTCTTCTGGATATTTCATTCAATTTTGACACCAACAGTCACATATCATTTATGAGTGCGATTATGAGATTGAACTCATTTAATATTCGCATTTGTGCGTGGTGTACTATTCAAGAAGTAATTCATTATTCCATCTAATGATATACATGAAAGATTTCGAAAAATTGCATTGTAAAAAAAATGTCGTGTATTACAAAAAGACTACTAATAAATTTATCATGTACCCTTGCTTTCTTTTCTTAAAAATTCTCATAAAAATGTCCAATGGTAAGGTAAGATGTATCTGAGAAACTTTTTACTCCTTAACGTCATATTTATACATTTATGACAACACATATTTTTATGAACGTATTGAGCTTCACTCTAATCGACAAGTTACTCCTCATGTGATTCATTCTTAGATTTAAAAAAAAAAAAGGGACTTATTTAAATGAATTTTTTGCCTAGAATAATATCCACCATATTTTGTCGAATTAATGACATGCATTGAAGGAACTTTAACGACTATATACAATTTAGCTTAATTTAAACGACTATTGATTTAACAACTAAGTATGATCTAATTTAGTTAAAAGATTTCAAATATGTTATTCTTCTTAAAAAAGAACTCACTAACAAGTTTATGAAATAACCTTAAGTAAAACGGTTTGATTTAATTATTTTGGCCGCGGTAGCCTAGTGGTTATGGTAGTAGACCCGCGGCTGGCGTTGTTTTCAAGCACTAACGGCATTAAAGATCAGCCATGTAACGATGCTGATCCTCGTTAAATCTGGTCGAGGTCCCAAGTCTTCCGTTGGCATACTTGGAAGTTTGGAGAGGGAGATCAGATACTTAAATATCGTCCTGGTCACTTAATCGAGTGTTCAAAATTACGAGGTCCTACGTCAATAGCCTTCGTATCGTTTCTCAACGTGAGGTTAATAAACAATCACAATTACATTGATTTCATTATTGATATGACTGTTTTCTGATGTCATTATCTAAATAAAATTATTTAATGGTGATTATCGTAATTACACGACGTTCCACTATTAATTTACCATCTCATCTTAATTGAGATAACTAAAGTCAATAAGTAAAAGATTTTTATATAAATGGTTTATGAAAAATTCGTTTTAAAATCTAAATTACGATCAAAATTAAAAGGACCAGGATAGCCAAACACCCAGGAGAAAATTTAACATGTGACCAGTTTATAAGAAAATGTTCCTCACTCAAATTTTTTATGACTTCTATTTCATTCTTTTTTCTTTGAATAATTGTAATTTATTGTTAACTATCAAAGCGCATGTATTCCAAACAAAATTAAAGACTAGTCAATAACATACACGTTATAGAAGTGTATTCCGTGAACTAAACATAAACAAAAACAAAAAAAGTCCTAAAAGCCATTTTACATACGTCAGACGTTTGCATTCAATGTTAACAGTTCAGTTCAGCTCATTTCTGTGTTATCTTGCATTGAAGTTTTTTCGGAGCCCTGGCCATTGCCTTATGTTCTTAATTTTATCTTTGTGATCGATCTTAGAATGTCAGTTAATACTTATATTTGCTCAGAAGATTCGACGCTCTGATCATTCAAAGCTAAAGTACATCGGTAATAATAGTAATAAAATTTGCTTTTCCTTAATGCTAATCATAAGCATTTCTATGTTTGAATTTTTCTATTTCAATCTTCGAAAGTTGCCATAAATATTAATTTGTAGGAGGGGAAATAATTCGAAATAAAAACTAACGTTTTTATATGGTGGCAAAGTTTATTAAAAAAATTATTAAAATATTAGTTAAAACTGGTCGCAAATATCTAAATATTGCATTGTTCGGCAAATAAGAACGGTTCCCAAAATTTCAGAGCTCTAGCTTGATGGGAAGTTGGTTAAATTAACAATAGACAATTTGATGACACACTGATACACATACATACAGACACACATCAAGTGAAATACATAACAACGTTAAAACTAAAATTAATTAATCCGGTAAATTAAATGGTTGGAATACAGTTTAGTCAAACCACTCTTGGAGACAGGAATTATTTGGCGGTATTTTGCCAAATGTTGCTAAATTGGTCCGCGAAGCGGTCTTAACATTCAGCCAAAAAAAAAAAAAAATTCGCCAAGTTTGGCAATTATTCAAATTGCGCCAAGTGATTGGGCTAAACTGCATTATTTAAAAAATATGAGTTAAAACTTGTCTCAAATGTCTAAATATTGCATTGTTAGGCGAGTACGAACGATTCCCAAAATTTCAAAGCTCTAGCTTGATGGGAAGTTGGTTAAATTAACGATCGAAAATTTGATGACACTCACACACACACACATACACACTCACCAAGTGAAATTCAGAAAAACGTTGTAAAAAATTAAGCCTCAGAATTTGCGATTTTTTTTCTTCTTGGGACATTTTTCCGCAGTTCTATCAATCAATCAATCAGAAACCATTTTCACAGCTGATATGTAGGCTTGCCTTTTTTATGCGGCAGCGAAAGTTAATATTTATTTGATACTTCTATTAATTCCGTTTACTGACCGGCAATTGGTGGTGGTGAAAATCAAACATCCATTTTCATGTACTTTTCTGCCCTGATAGAAAAGTAAATTTCTTATAGTAAATAATGAAATTATATTATGCTTCATATTCTTTTGTGGAAGCCAGGCATCCACAACTCTTTTATTTTGTGATATTCGAAACAATTTATTTCAAAATTCATTCAATGTACTAAAATATCGTTGGTACTTGTTTATTATAGCGGCGCCCGATGATTAATCGCCAAGCGAATAAGAAATATCGCCAAGTAGGTTGTATCAAAAAATAGGCTTCTCGAGTTTGGCGACGACTTGGCGTAATCGTAATTTGACGGGCGCCGCTATAATGGCAATATGGTATTTAAAATCAAGGCTGCAATATTTTGAACACATACTTTCAATATTTTTTTAATCATCTCATTTTTAAATATACTCATAAAAAATTATTAAAATATCATACTTGAAGAAAGCAAAAATGTTGAGCACAATTGTTGAAAGTTATCAAATTAAACTTTGCTTTCAATTTCTTTGATAAAGAGAAGACTTTCCTGATTTATATTAAAATAAGAATTCAATTATCAAAAAAATTTCAATTTTCCAATAAGAGTTCCAAACATCTTTACTATTAATTTTCATGAAAACAATTTTGTTTTAAATAAAAAAATTGTTACATCACCTTGTGTTTGGTACAATATGGCCCATTAAAGCTCAGTGTCATAAATACCATTTAACTAACTCACTATGAAAAATGTATATAAAACTTCAGATTTCAATTAATTTATGAGATAATGATTGCCTTTTTTTTTTGTATAATCTGTCTCAACCAAGAGAAATATATTTTCAAACAATGAAAATAGTTTCATGTAATGAATTAGTCGCAAGTTCTTTTTAAAAGTTTTATTGTGTGATTTAGCACATTTAAAAAATAATGAATACATTTGTTTACATTAATTTTAAAATACTTTCAAACAATTTTTAGTTAAAGAATGTTGCTACTTAACCGAAGTAATTTTCAAAAATATTTTCTTTTCCCTTTCGTGAAATGTGGCTGTGGTAGCCTAGTGGTTATGGTCGCAAACTCATGGCTGGTGTTTTGTTCGTGTTGTAAGTTTGAGCACTGATGGCACAAAGACTCTTTGTGTAGCGAGGCTGATGCACATTAAATATGTCAAGGTCCTAAGTCCAACTGTTGGCTTAGTGTGGAAGTTTGGAGATGGAGGTCCCTGCTCAGGTATCATCTTCGTCACTTGACTAAGATTCGTAATTATGAGATCCGTAACCAGTAGCCTTGTTGCTTCTTAGTGCAGTGTAAATAAACAATGAAATAAAACCCTTTTGTTTATTGTTATATCTACCCCTCCTCCCCCTCTTCAGCTACAAAAGAAGTTCTGTTTTGATTACTTTGTTGAAAAGCAATACAAATATAAAGACTTTTAACTGTGTTTTTAATGCAATTTCATTTTAATTATTACTTTTTTTATTCTTGTGAATTAGTTAATATTTTCCATTTGGCATATTTAATTTGGAATTATTTTCTTGATTTCAGATGTTCCCAAATTACCTGCATCCCTCAAAAAAAGTGATGCAAATGCATCACATGCAGCTTCACATCTTGGAGATGCAAAAAGTGCAGAAAGGTGGTTACACATTTTATTTACTTTGAATAATAATATAAGCAAATTTTTCAGCTTTACTAATTTTACAATTTCTGCCCTGAAATAAATTATTTTATCAGTGATTAAGAATGTTTAAATATGAATATCAAGCATCAAAAATAGAAATTTAAAAAAAAATGAAGCCTTCATATCTGTGGTAATGATATTGTATTGAGTGCTAATATTCTGTCCTTTTTCTTATATATATAATATTAAGGAAGAATTTGATAACAAAAACTAATTATTTAATTACAGTAAATAAATCTATGTTTTCCTGAAGATAAAAGCATTGTAATTTTTAACTGCTGTCTTAATAATTACTATATTTATTCGAATCGAACTCACCAGCGATTTTAAGCTGCACCCCAAATTTTCAATACTTTTTTATAAAAAGGTAAAAAAATAGTGAAAGAAGGTTCGTTAATAACCAATATTTACAAAATTTTAAAAAAATAAAATACGAACTAATAAAAAATATGTAATTTTTTTTATCAGTATTAAAAACTTTTAAATACATACACAATGCTGAAATTGCTCAATCCCCCCCCCCCAACAAATGTTTCCACTTTGGATTCTAAGCCATAACCAATTTTCAGTATTATTAACATTGGAAAAGTGTGGCTTAGATTCGAATGAATATGGTATGTTATATTCTGGTGCATTAGACACTCCTATGTGTAACACACATTCAAGAAATGTAATATAATATTCTGGAGGAAGAGAAACTAAATGTTCAAGTATGATTTTTGTATAAAACGGAAGAAATAATAAGTAATTTTTAACAGAAAATTGACCTTTATAAAACCTGCAAAACTCTTATCACTGTTATCTGACTCTACTCTATCATCATTAAGTTCTCTTTCTTCTTCCTCTTGTAACCATGGTAGCCTAGTGGTCATAGTCATGGCTTGCAACTGGCATTTCATAGAGTCATGGTTTCGATCCATGGTGCCATAAAAATCCTGAAGGGCTAATGCACTTTAAATCTGTTGCGGTCCCAAGTCGTCCCATTTGTGTAGTGTGGAAGTTTGGAGAGGGAAGTGTCAGTTCAGGTGTCATCCTTGTCACTAGACTGAAATTAAAAATTATGCTCTCCAATAAGCTCCCATGTTGCTTCTCAGTGCGACATTAATGAACAATCACAAATTATTTCTCTTGTTTCTTATCCTCAACAACAATTTATGAGTTACAACCCTTACCTTCATTATATAAGACACACCCCATTTTTAAGATGAGTTTTTATGGTAAGAAATTGCTTCTTATATACTGAAAAATGCATTATGTCATGTTCATATCTAAAGAATCCAATATGTCTTTGATTTTTTTTACTTATTAGTTGCATTTAATATAATTAATATTTAAAAATATAACTTAATGCATTGGCTAGAATATATTTTCTTCCAAATATTATTTATTTAAAATTGAGAGATACAAATACTCTTAAAATGCTTCTTAAATATTATTTATAATAATTTCTATGACAGATTTTGCATTTATTTTTTAAAGTTTATTATTATCTTTAATCATCATGATAATTCCCTTTAGGTGTCACTTGCCATATCCTTCAACAACATCTGTGCCTGGTATTCCCGTCCGCAATAACCTGAGACGTCCACTGTCCAGCCGATTCAGTCATTCTCGATTTCAGTTCAGAAAAACTCTCTCGTCAAGATGCAGTTGGAAGTGCACTGCTATTATTTTCATGTTTTTATCATTGGTTCTTTTAACATCCCTCACATATTTTATTGGTAAATTATCTTTTAATTTGTTCATAATCGTACAAAAGCATGAAAATCCAAATTTGCATAGTTTTTATTTACTCTAAATTATATTTTCATTGAATTTTTTTTATGTAAAATGAATGGATCACATTAAATTCATAATTTTTTTTAACTACCTTTAAAAAAAATTTGGTGTCGCATTATATTCCAGTTAATATATAAACTGCATGCTTTTTAGTGTAAAGCTTTTACTTTTTAAAATTTCTAGTGTTTTCTTGGCTATTAATAAACTTGTTTGTCTTCACTTTGTCTGCTGCCTTATTATTTATGGAGCAATTAAATTTTAATTATTGAACTTTTATGGATTTTGTGAACTTTTATTTTTCTAAATTTTAACTACGGAATCTTTATTTCTAGTTGATGTGTTACAGTCATTCATATATTTCAAGTTATGTACTAGTGACTTTGTTAATGAATATTTATAAATGTTTTTAATATCCATTTTACACTTTTTAACTACTGTATTAGGCTGATCCAAATATAATGTGATACTTTTTGACTAATCATTTTCCGTTAAAATATTGACTCGCACTTAATTCAAGACTTACGCTCATAATAATTTTATTATTTTAATATTAATTATATATAATGCTCATAATAATTTTATTTTGTTGCCATGAATGTAACCTGTGATATTAATTATTCTAAATAAATGCTTATCTGGTTAATTATATTTTCTTTGAATTTTTTTATGTAAAATGAATGGTTCACGTTAAGTACTTTTTAAAATTTTGTTATTCAAACAAAACATGCAGCAAAATTTCCAATTTTTTTTTTATAATAGTCCTTTAATTTTGAATTATTTTTAGAATATATTATTTATAAAGCCTTCCGAAAATTCTATTGTTTTCTCGGTTATTTTATAAACTGTTGTAAATTGTTTATAACTCTAATGGAACTGTTGCTTTTTCCTCCTTAGCAGTTGCAGTTCTAAATTGGCAGTATGCAAATAAGCACCCTTGTCCTGTGATGATAGAAGATATGGGCCGAACTAGTGATGGAACAGAAATCAAAAGTACGTACCCTTTATGCAAATGTAATCTACCGCATGTTCGAAAAATACGAGACATAAGCAGTTATTCTAGCAGCCTCAAACCAATTGATTCTATATCACCCACACAACAAATGGTTCTTGAGGAATCAAGTGATGTATCTAGTGGTGAACTCCCAAATGCAATGGAACCTGCAGATGAGAATGAATTTAAGTTAGTTAGTTCACCTGATATTGATTTGAGTGAGGATTATCTGATTCCTATGGAAAAAAGTGAGAATGAGGCCAAAAGCAAGAACAAAAGAGAAAAGTTTCCCATTGCTGAAGAGTTAAGACTCAGGGATCATTCAAATTCTAATTTGAGACCAAATACTATTAATATAATGTCTAGTCCTGAAGCCTTAATACAAGATGCTTCTGCAATATTTCATAATCATTTTGACCACAATGCTTCATCAAGCAAAGGGCCTCCACAATATGTTGAAGAAAGTGTCATTGATCCACCTATTTTATTACCAAAAAGTTCAGAATTACCAGAAAGTATTTATAAGTATCCTGAATATGAACAGGTAGACAAACACTATGTTCCAGAACCTGGACCTGCTGTAGATACTGAACCCAGTGAGGATGTCATAACCATTACAGAAACTGA
This sequence comes from Nephila pilipes, assembly GCA_019974015.1. Taxonomy (NCBI): domain Eukaryota; kingdom Metazoa; phylum Arthropoda; class Arachnida; order Araneae; family Nephilidae; genus Nephila; species Nephila pilipes. Next base: position 44,764 of record BMAW01028489.1, on the reverse strand, counting down.
TACAGATTCTCAGATGATGGAAAATCGTTTACCTCCTTCAGGTGTTTCACCCATTAATGTTGATTATGTAAGTAACATCCCAGAAAATGTAACTGAATCTACCCATTCAACAAGTGATACTGTAGAAACAACAACAAGTGTTTATAATGAAATGTCCAAAGTCTCTACTTATAGTACATCACCTGCCAATGAATTGAGAAGTGAGGATGAAGGAATTGTCACTGAAGCTGTTCCAACAGCCTCAGTTGATACTGAGACTACTTTCAGTACAAGAACAACTGATGAAGAGATTATTGGTAAGTCTATTTGGAAGAATATACCTCCATGCTTGGTTAACATGCCTCGAGCTCTTGTGCATCTTCTGATCTGTACCTTTCGGGCTAAAGCTTAGCGGTCTTTTCCATTGCCACTAATGTTTTCTACAGTTTTGCAAACTAACAAGCATATCTTTCTTTCTTTCTCTTTTACTTGTTGGGTTGATTAACTTATTAATGCTGTTATACTTTTGTTATGAATAAAAATTAAGAACATTTTTCTGACTAACAGTACTAACTCATAGATTTGGAGGTATTAAATGGTTAAAAATCTCATAATAAATTCTTTTTGTGTGTTATTGAATATTGCATAAGTGTGATAGAATGTTTTTCTTGTGTGTTATTAATAATTAATATTGTTATAAATAAATGTTATGGTGTGATTGTTTTGTTGCATTTTAAACTATTATAAAGCATTGTATGATAGGTATAACTTCACTGATAGATTAAAGTAAGAACTATTAACATTCTAATCTTTTGAATTCATATTGGATTTAGTATTATTGGGAAGGAAACAGAGTCAACATATTTCTTTAATGAATTTTGTTTTTAAACTTTTTATCTGAATGTTCTTTATATTCATTGTTTCACAATTATTTTAGTAAATATTGATAATTATGAAAAAAATCAACTTGTTTTAATACATTTTATTGTTTAATCCCTTGTAATAATATATATATATTAACTGAAAAGATAATACAGAAGTTTGTTAAGTATTTTTTTTTTTTTTATCTATTTATAAGAATCTGATTTTTTTTGACAATTAAATGTGCTTAGAAATCTGAAGAATTTGATTTGAAAATAAAATAAGTAATTAAACCATATGTTCACATTTATTTATAAATTTTTTTAAAAAATTATCGTACTTGTTACTTTTTGAAAAACAATTTCTTCTTGATCTTTTTCTTGCTAAAAGCTTAGTGCATCAGTTTCTAATTTATTGAATTGGTAGACACATAATGATAGTTAAAACTATTTTAATTATTATTATTTTAACATTTTTAAAGGGGTTAGAAAGTATGTCGATGATCAAAATGTTCATATTTTAAAATAACAGAATTTCGTTTTTCTTAAGCTGTGTTTATTGCTGTTGTGTACTGTGCTCAGCATATATGTGCATACATGTTTCCTTTTTTCTAAAATTAAATTAGTTTTATCTTATTACAATACATGCATTATATTAACTTATTTTCTGAAATTTTTTCAGGCCCATCTTCTTTACCTTCTAAAACACTACCACCCACCACAGAAACTTTTTCTGAAGTTTACTTGGGCAAAATGTATTCACGTAAAGTTGAATCATTCGGCCACTGGAATATTCATTTTCAACAACATGTTCCTTCATTAGTGAGGTTTAATTATTCACTTCCTGAAGGTGCTAGTTTGGGTATTTATGGAAGAAGAAATGGTATACCTACACACACTAGGTACGATTTTGTCGAAATCTTGGATACTAGAAAAAAAGACAAAAGCAAAAGAGCAGCAAAGGTAATTAGTATGATAAATTTCCTATATTTCTGTATTGAATTATTTTACTTTCCTAAATATTATTTTGTAAATGATGAACTGCAATAAATTAGATTTCATTCTTTTTCCTTTCATTATAGTAGACTGAAGAAAAAAATAGGCACATATCTTTATGCATTAAGTTGTGAATAATTTATGTTCAGTGAAAAAGTTTTTACCTTTACTTTTTATTGAATCTTTTTAATTTTTTGCATTGTATGTTTTTAAAATCTTTATCTCCTAGTATCATAATTTTTTGTAGAATAAAATTTATTCTAAAAGAAAAGAATAAAAATGAGTCATGCATTTGAAAGTTTCATAAAGATTATTAAAAAAAAGGTGGGGGGGGGGGAACTATGAATACATTATTAGTAATAATTATTACTTTATAAGCTTATAATCATTTTCCTAATAGTTGAACTATATATTATTGAATAGCTTATATGAGAATAAAAAAAATGCTAAAAATTTGAAAAATTTTAATTAATCCTGGGGTGATTAAGAGTATTTTATTATTAAGAATTTTTATATTTTCAACCAATAGTTAAAAATATAAAAATTCTTTTGAAACATAAGAATTGTAGTTTAGAAAAACCATACTGCAATTACATTATTTGCATAAGTCAGAAAAAAGTCTAATATATCTGGTTTTACAAATTTTCAAATACAATGATTTGTCTATTCGAAAAATATGAATTATTTCTTCAATGGTGCCTTAAAAGTAAATAATATAGAATATTAATTTATACAGTTTGGTTTATTGGTATTTGGTTTGTGCTTTTAAATGTTATGTTTATGGTATATTAATTTTGTTAGAATTGGTAATATATTTTCATGCTATAGCTCAACAACTTATAAAAATTCTAAACTTGCTGATAATATTTGTAACATACTAATTCCCTATATTTCCTAAGATAATTCTTGCCACATTTGTTGGATGTGTAATCTGTTTATTTCAAACTAGTCTGACTTATATTTTAATCTAATGTGACAGTAATAATGTTAATTCTTAAAATTAAAAACTTTTTTTTATCATCAGTACTTTAAATTTTGGAATTTTAATTATTTATCCTTAATTTTACACTCTATTCCCCCTCCCCACCTTAAAAATGGGTTAGTATTAATCTTTCAAGTCTAAATCCTATCATAAATTTCATTCAGTTGGCTAATGGTAATTTATTTTTAAATATTATTCCATTGTCCTCTTTCTTCTCATTATGATACAATCAGAAGTCAAACTCCATCCCTTTTCCACACTTTCTAAAAAGAATTCAATGAGCATGGGCTTGTGAGTTGCATTGCAATCTGGATGCTCAGAGATATGTCAAATGCATCTTCCTCTATTGTGTATTTATTGTAACTGTCAATCATTTAATACTTTTGAATATTACATTAAGTATTTTTTTCACAGGATTATTACATTATGGAATTTGTGCAATTTTTGGACCAAGGCTCATGGTATATATCTGTGTATAATGATGGAGAACAACCACAACAAGTTGCTTTCATTCCTAACTTAACTGGTATGTATGATATTAGAAGCATCAATCTTTTGAATGTGCTCAATTTTTATATTTAAGAATTTAACTGATATTCTATAATCAATAAATTTATTAATTTTTAAGTTGAATTCTTTTGTGTTATATATTGTGTCTTATACATTGTTTTGTCTTATATATCTTGTTAAGCTTTTTCTTTAGAGATGACTTATATTTAAATTTCTGATAAATTTAGTACCTGTGTGTTTTAAATTGTTGAGAAAATGATTTTTTAAGAAAACAGTTTCAGGAAGTAAACTTCCTGTAGCAATGCTAATGGAAATTTTCGTAATTTGTGTGACACTATTGAAACGTGACAGACATTTTGTTTTGGTACACCTATTTTGTAACAGTGTGAATATTTAAATCTAATATTTTCATGCAACTCTCAAAAAATCTGTTGTATACTGAAGTGCTACTGCTACAAATGTTTTAATACAAAAGAGTTTTTTAATTTTTCCCATTTGTTCAATTTTATTTTGTGCAACTTTAATTTTTTTTGCCTAAAAACTGTCATAAAATAAATAGTATCATATTCATTAAAATAAAGTATTATAATCTTATGATTCATGTGATGACTGTTTTTTCAAGTCTTCTTGTATTAACTGGTTCTTCAAATGCCAAAGTAAAAGTGAGACAGAGAAATTCTGAAAGTTTATAATTATTAGTTTAGAATCAGTTTATTTGAATAGCTATGGTATTGAAAATAGATATAATTAATCAAATAAAGTTAGATTTCAAAAAATTTCAGTTCGAGATATTGGCATTTTACTGTATTATGAATTGATCAAATTTAATAGATTTGTTTTCATGTTATTTGTTTAAATATACATATATAATTTTTCCTTCTAATATTTTTTGTTAGAATGTAGTTTTTAATTTTAATATCATGCATATATTTTTTTAAAAAAAATTATATAAATCATAGCCAAATGATCTTCATTTCATACATAATTCATTATAAAAAGAGGTCTCAGGTGAAGCATAATATGAATTTTATTTTCAATCTTTTTTCTTTTTCTTTTGGATTTGTAAGTTGCTGCTAGCATAATGTCAGAAGTCAGACTGTATATAATGTATACAGTAATTTTAAAACAGTTAAAATGTTTTATACCAGAGAAGATATGTCTTTTGACTCAAATAATTAATTGATCATTATAATCAACACATCAAATATAATCTCTTTGAGCATACATATTATAATATTAATTAAGAATTAAGATAATTAGTTAATCAATTTATGGTATCTTTTATAATTTTTAATGTGTCCTTTCATTATTTGTGTACTAAATTTTACAGCAATTTTATTAACTGTTATCTTTGGAGAACAACTCTATAATAACAAATGAGTTCAATTAAACAATTCTATAGTTGGATTTTTATGTATACATGGTGAATTAGTTATAAGTATGCTTATTTTTAACTTTTTTTTATTTAGATCAATCTAGTCTTCCGTGTCCATATGATTGTCATGGACATGGTACATGTGTTATGGGTAGTTGCATCTGTGAACCAGATTTTGCTGGTGAATCTTGTTCTAGTCGTAAGTTGCTAATTCCTGCATCTTGTTATTACTTGAAAATTCTTGCTTGTCTTTATTTTATATTTTAACTTTTAAAATTCTGTGTAACATCTTTCAATTTAATACTGCTCTTCACATAACAGAAAATAACTTTTCATATACATGATTTTTGCAGAATTAAGAAGAAATATAAAAATGCAATTTTATGTATGTAATGTAAATGATAATATTTTGAAATAGATAGTAGAACAGAATTGTTTTATGAGGAATTATTATGTATACATCCTTTTTGTAAGCAATTTGTGAATAAGGTTATTTTCTTTATTGTAATATTATAAGAAAATGGTTTAAAAAATTATGCGTAAATGTTTGTATTTTTTCTTTGAATGTTTTTTAAATGAAACTTTTACTTGTAAATTTTGGTATTATTAAAATATATTGTTTTGAAGTTCTATTCCATGTATTATGTGTTATATTAATGTAATTTCATGAAGTTTAATTTGCATCAAATAAAACCAGATTAATATAAAAAATCTATAAGAGTAAATGTTTATGTTATACCACTGTTAAAATAACAATGAATTAATTAAAAAAATAAATTACTTTTTTCTTTTTGTGATCTTTAAAAGAAACTGTAAATCCTCTATAAAGATAATAAAATTTTAGGGTAACTTTTTTTAAAATTAATTATTAATTATGCTTTAATGTTATTATATATTAAAACTAATAATAAACACTCTGTTAAACATAAATATGTTTCAAAATCAGTTATATATTATTGGTATGAATTCATAGTTGTTTTCTACTACTGTACAAGTAAATTTGTATTAGCTTTTTCTTTTATGTATTTGAATGACATAAAGAATATTATAAAATTCAGTTTTTGAATGACTTAATTAACAATTTATTCCAACTCCAAATTTTTTAATTATTATTTTTCTCCAGCATTTAAATGTCTTCACCATTTTTGTTGTATAATAATTTTACTTAATTGATATGAATTAGAATTATTAAAGCAATTTTAGAAAGTTTTCATGAAGAATAATATTTTAGGTTATTACTATTCACTTATCTCTTTTTTTTTATTGTTAAAATTAGTTCTGATTATGCTGTACAGTTTTTTTTTAGTTATTTTTTAAATTGTTATATTTTGTTTTGAAGATCAGTTCTTTAAAATTGTGCCTTTTTTCTTAGGTGTATGTCCTGTCTTGTGTAGTGGCCGTGGTCATTACATGTCTGGTGAATGTTTCTGCAATCCTAGTTGGAAAGGTAAGGAGTGTCAACTGAGAGAAGATGAGTGTGAAGTTCCTGATTGTAATGGTCATGGAGATTGCATTGATGGAGTCTGTCGCTGCTTTCCTGGCTATAAAGGATTCCATTGTGAAGAAGGTTTGTATCGCAGAACTTTTTTGAGATTAGATACTAATGATATTTAAATTTCATAATACATATAATTCTGTGAAAAATATTACTGTTTATATATTTCTCAAAACTAACTCATATATATATGGAACATTGAGTTGATTAAAATGTAGCATCCTACAGACATATGTAGAGCAGAGATTCTTCTCAAATGCTTTTTTTTTTTTTTTTTTTTTTTTTTTTTTTTTGTAGTTATAGTCATGAACATGCAAAATGTTCATAATTTTAACAAATGTTCAGTTATTTATTTATGCTGATTCCTATTTACATACATGGAATCAAAATGAACGTACAAGTGATAAAAGTAGACAACATATGCAGCACTTACCCTATAGAATAAAAAATAAATCTAATTAAGCCATAATAATGTAATAATTATTGAAATTGTAAAGAGATTCTTTTATAAAGATTCATTGATATGATAGTTGAATTGAAAATGCTTTGATAACCATTTTTTAAATTTAAAATCCTAATTTTTTTGTACAACAATCTTAAATAATTAGTCAAAATTACTGTGTTTTCATAAGAATGCATATTGTTAATGAAGAATGATATTTTTAAGTACACACTTGCAGACATTATTTCAAAAAAATTTCCATTGCATACATACTTCTTTAAAATTAAATTAATATGTATAAAAAGAACAAGGTGATTAGCGACTAAACACTAAAATTTAACTTAATACATTGATTGTTACATATATGTGCAACAATCAATGTATTAAGTGAAACTTATGCATCACAAGCTACCACTCAACATTAATATGACTATCTAAGATATTCAGTTTTTAAGAATTATTACATATTTGTAAAAATCACGAATTTTTAAAATAGCTATTTTATTCATAATTATGATTTTATTTATTTTTACTTCTATTTAGTTGATTGTCTTGATCCTGCTTGTTCAGAACATGGAACTTGTGCCAATGGCATGTGTATATGTCGCAAAGGCTGGAAAGGAGCTGATTGTGGTGAACCTGATTCAGATTCACTTCGTTGTTTGCCAGATTGTTCAGAACATGGACACTTTGATGTTGAACAACAAAGATGCGTCTGTGATGAACATTGGTCTGGTCCAGATTGTTCTCAAGGTAAGTTTTATTGTGTGTGTTTTTTAAGTAATCTGTGAAGCAGAAGAGCTTGATAAGTAAGAGAATATTCTGCTATTGATCAATTATTCCTTATGGAATGTAAACATTAAAATATGTGTAATATTTTGAAACAGTATATTATTGTTACAATATGATTTATAAATGTTATTCTAAATTTGAAGGTAGCATAATTCCTTAATTCATTTTTATTAAGTTATATTACAGAATATTATTTTCATACATTTTAAACATTTTATAAATATATTACTTAATATATTGAAAAGTTTATTATTTCTTTATAATTAAAATTGTAATCATCATATTTAAATTTTCTAGTTTGATCACAAGTTGTATTTCCTTCAAATTACAAGTTGATATATTTGTACTGTAAAGCATTTAAGTATGTATTTTATTTCAGAGCGATGTGATTTGGATTGTGGCTATCATGGTCGATGTCAGGGCAATGTATGTATCTGTAATACTGGATGGTCAGGACCCAAATGCAATGAAAAACAATGTGATCCTCGTTGCATTGAACATGGACAATGTATTAATGGAACCTGCATTTGTATTCAAGGCTGGAATGGATATTATTGTACTTTAGGTATATTTAGTTTTTCAATAAGTTATCGAGTTCCATTTATTATTTGTAACTTTGTAATTATTTAGTTAATCATACCTTCATAGAGTCCAGTTTAGTTAGTCTCTTGAATGTAAAGTCAATAATGTATATTTACTTAATTATGTGTATTTATAAGAAATCCTATTTTAATTCATTTTCTTTATGTTAAAAGAACTATTTCTTTTATCCACATACTTCTAAAAGTACTAGTTAAAATATTTTATCTTATTCTATAATGCTGAAATGTAAAGAAAATATATAGTTCTAACAGCAGCAGGGTTGCAAAAAAAAAAGTATGTAACATATTTATTGAGTCCTTGTATTTGTGAATTAAATAAGAATTTCTTTATAATAACATGAAATGTATATTATGTCTGTATTTGAATATGAGTTTAATATTATTTCTCAGTAAAAATTAGGAATATTTTGAAAAAGCAGAAGTTGGAATATATTTGTTTTACAATGCCTGTTGTCAATTGAGAATTTTTTTCAATTATTCATTGTAAACATATCTGTGAATCAAATTATTATTAAGACAAAAGAAAATATTATCTTCTAGTAGGTTGCAAATATCCCTTATAGAGTTCTTATTTTCATCTTTCCTTAATTTCTTATTAATTTTTTTCTGTCTTTAAATTATTTAATAATATATATAATATATTGCACCATGCAAACATAACAGATATGATTGATGTCTTTTGTAAACTGGTAATGGAATAAGTGTTTCTGAAATAAATAGGAAAATATTTATTTTTTGTATTGATTACTTCAACACTTATAATTCAAGAACTTTTAATTGATTTTTTTTTAAATAAAAACCTTATCATCAACAGAGGGCTGCCCCCAATCATGTAACAAACATGGCAACTGTATAAAAGTAAATGAGGATTGGCAATGTAAATGTGATGAAGATTGGTCTGGGGAGAGTTGCAGCATACCACTGGAAAAGATTTGTGATGACAAGATGGATAATGATAATGGTAAACAAATGACTTTAGTTAATCTTAAAGTTCATGTAGTGTATAGAAAATAAATTATATAATAATTTTTTTTTAACTTGAGATGCTCTCATTTAGTTGTTGTAATTTTAAATTTATATGCCACTTATGATCATTTATTACTTTTAAAATAATCTGTAAAATTTCACCAATATGCTGATAAACATGCACAATTTATGTGTATATATCATATATTGTATGAAAACATATTTCTCTTTTTAGTTTTAACGAATTTCTTAATATTCGAAAAAAATCATTAATTAAAGATTTTTCATTACATGTAACATAAATGATTTTATTTCATTATATCAAAAACGAATTGAAATTAATTACTTCAAAGTCATAGAAGCAACAAATAACTCTAAAATAATGTTTTATGTGTCCTCCAATAAATGATTTACTCTTAAAAAAAAATTATATTTAAATGCTTTTTACTTTTAACAAATTTGTATTAGTAATAAAAATATTTTTTTTTTCAGATGGTTTGATTGACTGTGCAGACAGTGAATGTTGCAAATCCAAAGTATGTGAAAATAATCCTTTGTGCTTCTCATCACCATCTCCATTAGATATTTTGTTGCGTAAGCAACCACCAGCGGTAACTGCATCTTTCTTTCAACGTATGCAGTTTCTCATTGAAGATGGTTCAGTTCAGAGTTATGCACATAAAACAGCATTTAATGAAACGTGAGTAATTCTTGTTTTTTTAAAAAAATAGATATTTGTCTTTGTGTCAGTATTAAATAAATTTAATATTCTTGATTCATCTTTTTACATTGAACTTTTCTGTTTTTATATTCCATTACATGAAAATCTTATTTTGAAGAACTTGCATGCTAATTAAGTTGTGATTGATATTTTAGTTAACATTTCATTTATATGTATTCAATTTATTATCTTATGAAAGTATTCCTGTCATGCTTTAAGTTATAAAAATGAAAATAATGAAGAAATATATACATTTAGGCACTCATGCATGTAATAGAATTAATACTAATATTGTTTTCATTTTTTATTCACTTCTACTGACATTGCTTTTAAATAATTTTATAAAAATATATAATATTCATTTTAACTTTTCAAGTTATGAAAAACATAACATTAAATTGCTTACAATTTGTGAGTCTAATATATAAAATTTAATGACTGATGTGTACCTTTTCATTTGTTTATGCTGCTTAGTATGTTTTGGAATAATTTCAATGCCAGGTATGTAATTATATATATTTGCCATTAGCATTGTTGCAATAGTGTTGTTTTGTACTTTTTTAAAACTTTCATTTAATTATAAAATTTTGTGTATTTGTGAATATACTGTCACAGGCAGTGTACTGTTATATTTTGATTAAATCTTGAGATAAGTGTAATGTATTAGTTTTTAATCATTTGTACATATTTTAAAAACATTTAATATTCTTTTCACTTCAATAAAAAAAAATTATGTAATAAAAAGTGCACCTGAAAATTTAAAAATCCTGTGCGATATTGACACCAAAAATTAATTATTATGATGCCAATTATTTTTATTTCTATGTTTGATAATTTTTGTTATTTCAGCCGAGTTTCTGTTATTCGTGGTTGTGTTGTAAGCCAGATGGGAAATGGTCTGAAGGGTGTACGAGTTGCCGTTGGTTCAGATCACAGATTGGGATTTACTATCACTCGAGATACTGGTTGGTAAGTATCAGCTTCTATAACTTTAAAAAGCATTTTACTACATTGTTTCTGTTGATAATTATTTTGAGTAATGTGCATCAATGTGCAATTCATCAAGATTAACTTATCACTCACAGCAGTATCACATGATCTTATCTAGCAAAAGAATTTATTATAATATCTATTCAGAAATCAGTGTCTTGATATGTAATACAGTGCTTCAATGTACTCTGTAATCTTCTGTTCTTGGTATGAGACACTCTAAATATGCTCATATACCGATTTTTGGAAATTCTTAAATAATATTTTAATTTATTTACTTCACTCTAATGCCTTTTATTATTGATTGCTACTAGTTGTTATTGCTGTTGTAATTTAATGAATGAAGTATAAAAAAAAGGCAAGATGACTCCCAATTTAATTTATAGACTTATGCAGTATGTGACAATCCTTCCCATAATACAATATAAATAAAATTTATATTATCTTTTATTGGTATGTTTTGCTTTTTTTTTTTCCTTCATTTATTTTACTAGAAATCAAAAACTAACTCCTTTTTATCTGTTTGAAAAATTTTAGGTTTGATTTAATGGTGAATGGTGGCGGTGCTGTCAATCTTTTGTTTCAAAGAGATCCTTTCAAGCCTCATGAACACACAGTTGTAGTTCCATGGAATGAGATTGTTGTTGTTAACAAGATAGTTATGAAGATTAAAGAGGATACTTTGCCTGATTACAGATCCAATTTATGTATGGAACATGATTATGATAATATGAAACCTGTTGTATTGGCTACTTGGAAACATGGTTTTCAAGGTGGATGTCCAGATAAAAGTGCTATTTTAGCTGAATCTCAGGTAATTTTATTGAGAGAAACAATATTCATATATCTCTTGCTTTGATATAAATTTACTTATTCATTCTCTTCAGTTTTATGTAACTGTAAGAAATTTCAAAAGATATTTTAGTTCATCTTATATGTATTTAGTTTCTACAAAAGAAAAATATCATTTGTTTAGAAAAGAAAAGAAAAATGTCTATGTGTGTTTAGTGTATCACATTTCATTCAGTCGGAAAATAAGCTGATAACTTGTTTTTATACTTATAAAGAAAAACAAATTATGTATTAATTAAAATATATACTTTTGTTCGGTTTGGTATAAAGATGATGTTCCTGCACTTTAGGAATTTTTATTCTTCAAACTTTTTGAGTTGTGCATTATATTACAATTTGTATGTATAAGTTTAAAATAATTGTTTTAATACTTATTTGCTTTTTCATCTTTTAGTTAATTTTTTTGTCTCTTATTTATTTCTAATTCAAGTATAAATTCCTATTTATTGTTTTTGATCCCATCAAAGCTCAATTTGCTCTTGATTTGAAGTTGATATGTTCATTCAGTGAAAAATTTGCTCAGTTTTTATTGTTCGGCTCTTTATTGTAAAAACCTTTATTTTATGGAAACTTTCTTTTTGTTTCTGTACTGAAAACTCTTTGTAAAATGTAATGTTTTATAATTTTGAAAGATAATTCAAAATCATACATTTTACTATAGTTTAATATTGCATATATTATATGCATTTATCAGTCATTGAATGGTATTAACATAATTTTTGGTATTCTTATAATCAAGTATTTTTTTTTTGTACTTATTGATTTTTACCCCTTTTTTTCAGGTGGTACAGGAAAGTCTGTCTATACCAGGCACCAATTTACATCTTGTCTATCACAGTAGCCGAATGGGTGGTTATCTTTCTACCATCCAGTTACGACTGACTCCAGATGAAGTTCCACCCAGCTTGCGCTTCATTCACCTTAGGATATCCATTGAAGGAATCTTGTTTGACAAAACTTTTGAAGCTGCTGCTGCTATTAAGTTTACTTATTCATGGGACAGAAGAAATGTTTACCGACAAAAAGTTTATGGAGCAGCAACTGCTACTGGTAAGCAAGTACAAAATTATATTTTTAATGATTTTTTTTTTTGTTTTTGTTTTAATTCATTTTATTTCACTTGTATGCATTCCAAAATTCAGCATTTAGAAGAATTAATTTTTAAACTAGAATGTAATTCATTTGAAAATTTTTCTACCAAATTAAACTACTAGGTTAAATTAATTTAACTGATATTAAATCAAATATTATTGTAATTTTTCAGTTTTTCAAAAGTACAATACTAATTTATTATATTTGAAAGTGTTGTATTAAATTATTATTCATAGATTATTTTAAATGTCCTTATTTTCTTGAATAACTTTCCTTAAATTTGCAAAACCTCTGGCAACAATGATGTTACTTCTTTTCGTGGAACTGATGAATTTCACTACCTGAATAAAGTACTTCCACTAATTAGTATATTCTGTTTTTTAAATTATTTAAAATTATTATGTGACCTATGGGATGTAGTTTAATAGGACATATTGAATTGGCCATATATACACATAACAAATCGGTTTCTATCCTTGAGCAAGTAAAATTGTGCTCTTTCTCCCAAATTAGCAAATCTTATTTTTATTTAATGCTCATCTAAAATTGACAGATTTATATTTTTTATCATGCACTCAGAAATCAGTTTCATACTCACTTCATATTTGTACCAGTGCTATTACAGCAAAAAAAAAAATTAAAATATGGTAATAGTTCTCAGTGACTTCATTTTCATTTCATTACTTGACCTGTCATTTCTCCATGGTTTTTACCATTTTTAACTTTTGTTTTTATTCATCACATTCAAGCTATACCCTATCAGATTTTTCAGATTGTTTTTCTTGATTTCTTCTGTAATTGATTCTAAGCATAAACATACCCACCTCACACTCGATTCTATCTAATTTTAGAAGCCATATACACAGATTAAAAGTAATGTAATTGTTAAAATTTTATCCTAGGAGAACTTTTACCTATTGTTCTGTAGAGATAGATTATTAATAGTAAATTTTAATCCATTCTCTTTCATTATAAGTGGTATTACTTAGATGTGTTTTAAATTTTAAAAAAAAAATTAGACACAGTATTTGTTTTAACTAATAAATGAAAGTGTTTATTATTATTGAATGACAACTACATAAATAGTATTCGCAACATATGTAGGAATTTAATATTTGTCAATCAAGATTTCAATTAGCATGTTTAAAGAGTAATAATCTAATTAAATATTAAGAATTTGTTAGAAATTTTGTAGTAAACCAGGTGAAAAATTCCAGAACTATTTAGGTATCTTTTAGCTGAAAATAAATCTTAAAAAGTGAGCCTCTTGTTTTTTCTTGAAATTCTAATTTTAGTATAGTGTGTATACATTAATGAAGTATTTTTCTTTGATATGTGTAATACTAATAACTTAGATCATAATCTATATATAATTTATAATACCAAGGAAAGGTTACTTTGAAGACAAATTAATACAATTTTGTTTAAGAAGTCCATACCATCATGATACTGTATTTTTTAAATATTCATTCATTATTCATTTCTTTCTAAATTTTTTCCTTATAGGATCAATTATAGCTATATTTTTTTGAGTAAGATATAAACAGGGTTGTATAGAGTTAATTTCTGATACAATTTTTTTTTTATTTGAAACATTATTTCATATTTCACTTCAAAAGCTCTTTTATTTTTGAAGGGGAAAAAAAAGAACTTCACTTTTAGTTTTTAAATTCGTATTAAATAAAAGTTATATTTAATTCTGAAGAATATGCAATAAAAAGAAACTTGTATGTCACTTTTTTTCCCCAGTGTATGTGGGTTATGAATACAGTTCTTGTCCTCATATTATATGGGAAATACAAACAACTCAAGTCAGTGGACATGACATGAGTATTTCTGAAATTGGTGGCTGGAACTTGGATATTCATCATCGATATAACTTTCATGAAGGTAACTATTGATAACCTTTTTATTATTATTTTTCTAAAACAATGCTTCTGAATTACAGTTATAAAAATCCATTGCAGTTTAATGGCTAACATTGTTAATTCAATATCTTCCATAAAAAATTAAATGTATATATCTGCATAAAGTTATCAAAAGATGTAAATATTGAAAAATCTCAATTTTTCATTATTAAATGTGGTTGCTTTTTTCCCCTCAATGTCAAACTCATCCTTCTCTCATCTTTCTCATCTTTAAACCTCATTGAGTCTGTGAAGTTGGGCTATTTGCAATTTTCTCTTCACTAACCTTGGGGACTTTAATTGAGATTGATTGTATGAATTAAGCAATTTCTTCCCAACCAAAATGAAATGTGATTATGCAAATTAGAGGCAGATAGAAATAAAGTGAAATAAGCTAGATATAATGGTATATAAACAAAGGGAAATTTTGAGGATAGAGGCTGAGTCGGACTAGCACTGAGTGTATGCATTAATAGCGATAGATGATATCAAGAATTGTTACGGATGATAGAATTGTTACCGACGGTCACTGAAGATTCAAGAAATCAAGACAGCCTCAACTGGAGAGATTTGGAAAGAGAGTATTAGTTCATTAATAATCATATAGGTGAATCAATCCAAGGGGTCATCAAGGAGAGCAAATATTCCTTAAACTTAATATTACAAAATGACAAATAAATGGTTTTACGAGATTTGAGTAGTGTATTCTTCAGTGGGTTATTGACTTTTTTAGAGTTAGTTGTATTTGACTGAGTTATAGTACAAGAGTCAGGTAGAAGAAGTGCTTTGACACAAGTCTGTTTCATGTATGAATCTGTTTCAAGTAATTCATGTCTGTTTCAAGTAATTCATGTATAAATTTACTATCAATTTTTTAACCAGCATGCTGAACTAAATATATATAGATATTTGAATTTTTTGTTAATATTCTTAATCCATTGTAAAATGAGGAGGGGAAAATGTATCTTAAATTGTGGTGTTAAGTATGCATGAGGATCAAAGTTATTTTTTCTTTTTCATAATTAAAATTTAAAATGTTATTTCAATTAGAACATGTGGAAAAAAATCATTATTTTTTTATAAAAATTTTGATATTTTTAAAAAATTTTGGTTTATTACACTAAATTTGATTTAGCTTTATTTCAGATTATATTTACTTGATATCCTATGTGTGTTCTGAGAGACAATGTTTGAATAGGAAGATTTAAATAATGTTTTTGTTAATCGATTTACAAAATTATACATTTATTGTGAAAAGTAAACTGTATAGTAGTTTTAAATTTTAAAATGTTGTAATAAAGAATTGTCTTTAATCATTATTTTACTTAATTATTATTATAATTTTACAATGATTTTTGTTTTATTATTCATTTTTGAGAAATAATTATCATTAACTTTAAAGGGGGAAGAAATTTTAAATAATTCCAACAATATTTCAGGCATTCTTCAGAAAGGAGATGGCACTAATATTTACCTGAAAAATAAACCTCGTGTTTTGATTACTGCTATGGGTGATGGTCACCAAAGACCAATGCATTGTCATCAATGTGATGGTATTGCTAAAAGACAAAGACTTTTAGCTCCAGTTGCTTTGGCTGCAGCTCCTGATGGAAGTCTTTATGTTGGAGATTTTAATTTGATTCGTAGAATTTCTCTGGATGGTCATGTAATGACAGTAGTAGAACTTAGGTATATTCATTTATTTTTAATATTTTTCTCAAATATATTTTACCTTTATTTATGTATTAAAATATTTCATTTGTTTTTTTATTTTTAAATTTATTAGTGTAATTATCAAAATTCTTATGTAAACAAATTTGTTTTATGTTTGTTATTTGTCTTTAAAATTATTGTTTTTAGTTTTTTTAAATATAATCAGCTTTTTCTTCCTTTCAAAGGAAAAACCAAGAATTATGTATTAATTTCTCAGGAGTATGTGGTGTAAATTTTAAAAGGTCTTATTATCAAACTAGATTTCAATATTAGGCATAATTGAAAAGTCATACTAGTTCAACATAACTTAATAATTTATATATTTGTATTTTTGTTCATAATGCATGCTATCTTTATAATCTTTGAAAGTACAAATTTATCCTTAAATATTTTTGTATTTTTATCAATAAGAACTCTAAATTACTGAACTTCTGAAGTATTGAATTCTGTTACAAATTGAGATTAAGCTAAATATTACATAAAATATGTTATTGATGCAGAATATTGAAACATTTATTTCATTTTAGTAGAATTTTGTCTCTCGTGTAAATTTAACTTAAAATTGTACCTTAATTTTAAAAATTTCTTCTTTTTATTTTTTAAAAACATTTACTGTCATTACTATTTGTTTATTTTATTTTTATTTGTTTTTGAAAATAATTCACTGCATTTTTTACAATGATTGCTACTATATTTGTGTTTGTATTTCAAATGTAATGTTTATCTGAATGTTAAATATAATATTTTTTATATACTCACACTTTCTTTTAGTTTTTACTGGTATATCTATGTCCTTTTTATGCATAAATTAAAATATTTTCCTTTTATTATTATTATTTGGTGAAATTTCGAATGAAATCCTGTTTAAACAGATTATTTCAATATTTTTTTAGATATTTAGTTTATATCTTAAAAATTTGACTAATTTGTGAAAGTTTTATCATTTATTTTAATATATTATTGCATTATAAGGTACTCTTCTAAAAAAAAAATTTTTTTTTTGTGTGTATTCAACTTATTGACATGTTTTAAATTTTTAATTGATTGATTTAAATTGCAAAAAATATACTGTATTAGCCTATTGTATACTGTATTATATTGTGATACTTTTTGACTTATCAGTTCCCATTAAAATATTGCTGAGCACCAAATAAAGGTGTAGATAATAGAATGCAACAACTCTTCTTATTATTTGCCTAATATCACCTAATTTGTTTTACTTTACTTATTTTTATTGCCATGAATGTAACATGTTTATTAATTATTTTAAATAAATGCTTATCCGATTAAATTATATTTTTTTTTAAATTCTTTTATTAAAATTAATGAATTGCATTAAATTCACTTTTTTTCTCTTAGCTAATCTTTATAAAAAAAATTTCATGTTAAATTCAGATGTCATGTTAAATTCAGTATCTCTTTACATTTGGACTAATGTGGTATATATTGCTTGAAATTTTAAATAAAATGTATCTCTTCTTTCCCTTATTATAGTGCTGCGCAAGTAGCTTATCGATATCATTTAGCTGTTGGGCCTGCAGATGGTAAACTTTACATCTCAGATCCTGAAAAACATCAAGTTTTCCGTGCTATAGAATACGTGAACATACCCGACATCAAAAACAACATAGAAATAGTTGTAGGTAGTGGTGGAAAATGTCTGCCTGGAGATAAAATGCTTTGTGGAGATGGAAGAAAAGCTAGAGATGCCAAATTAGCATATCCTAAAGGTATTTTCAAATAAATTTATTCTTATGAAATATTTATGCTTCACTGCAAGATCAGAGAACACATGTAAAATATCATGTTCAAATTTTATTTTATTCATTTAACATATTATGCAGCTAACTATATTTCTTAATATAGTTTCCTACTTATCATGTATTATTCTTAAAAATATTTTTTTAGAATTTAAAATTTTATTTTATATCATAAGTATACATCAGGTACAAAGCAATTAAGTTTTCTAAATTTTAATTTTAATAGTCTAAAATATAAAATTCAAAAAAGTTTTCAAAATTTGTTATATTTGTATTTTCTAGTTTCAGTTATGAAAAAAAGAGAGAATTTTAAGCTTTTCTTTCACTGTACCCTCTCTGAATGAATCTAATTTACATACATTTGCAAGTATCTGACCATTTCAAAGTTCATGATTGCACTATAATAAAAAAAAGTTATTGAATATTAATCTTGAATAATAAAGATAATATTAATACTATTTTATGTTATGATTTGAGGATTTGGTTAAGATTAAAAGTTCTTTCCTTCCTTTCTTTCCTTAGGACTGGCAATATCAGCATATGGAGAAATTTATATTGCTGATGGCACAAATATAAGAATGGTTGATCGCAGTGGTATCATACATACAATTATCGGAGACCACTATCACAAAAGTCACTGGAAACCATTTCCTTGTGGAAGAACTGTATCTTTATCTCAGGTTCATTTATATTTTTCTTGTCTCTTTCTTCAAAATGTTTTAAGAATGATTTTATAACTTTTGTACATATCTCTGAAAAATATCAAACCACACAGATTAATTTTCTTTTCATGGCCATAATAATGTTTAGCTTGAGATTTACTTTTAGTAGAAGTATTAATGAAATATATCACAAAACCATATTGAAAGATAAATTTATGTAAAAATTTCATTGAAATAATAAATGCATTTATAATTAACTTTTCCAAAAATAAGTTTCCTAAAATAATAATTGAGTGTTGATTTTGGACATAAAAATGAGTCACATGTTTTTTTTTTATCCAAAGACTGTAAATAACATCACCTAAAAGTATTTTAAGGTGTATCATTGAATTTATTGCCTGTGAGAAAAAAAAAAATTTTTTTACCAAACATCACAAATCTCAGCTTAAGAGATAATTTAAATACAATAATACCTGACATAAGAGCAACTTTTAGTGAAATACCCAGTATCACATTTGACTAATGTGCATTTCATATGCTCCTCTTTTTCTGTCTTAAATATCAAAATTTTTATGATTAAAATAATTTTCATAAATAACAAATTTTAAATCTATACATCATTTAAGTTATATATTGTACACATAATATATTGAAACAGAATGAAAAATTTAACAACTGCATCAACAAATATAATTTTTTCCAGGTTCACCTCAGATGGCCGACTGAGCTAGCTATCAATCCATTAGATAATTCTTTGCATATACTTGATGATCACATTGTCCTTCGCCTGACTCCAGATAAACGTCTGAGAGTTGTTGCTGGGCGTCCCATGCAATGTCCCATATTACCACCCTCTGCTGAAAAATCTGATATTGCAACTGAGAGTTATCTTGAATCACCTCAAAGTATCTCATTCTCTCCAAATGGTGACTTATACATTGCAGAAAGCGATTCCCAATTGATCAACAGAGTAAGAGTAGTTAGCAGTGAAGGTAGAATAATTACTTATGCTGGAGCAGACTCAAAATGTAGTTGCCTGGACATAAACTGTAAATGTTTTGATGAAGATAATAATCTAGCAGCCAAATCTCAACTGAGTACTATATCTTCAATTGCTATAACCCCTGATGGATGTTTACATATTTGTGATCAAGGCAATCTACGAATTAGATCTGTTGTAACATCTCTACCAAAAGCAAATGAATTGGGAGAATTCCACATTTACTCCTCAGAGACTCAGGAAATTTACATTTTCAATCGTCATGGTCAACACACTGCTACTAAGAATATTCTGACTGGAAAAACTATGTACTTATTTTCATACAATGTCAACACCAGTCTTGGCAAGCTGAGCACTGTTACTGATGAAGCAGGGAATAAAATATACATTCTTAGAGATTACACGAATCAAGTAAATACAATAGAGAATACTCAAGGTGGTAAATGTCAGCTTGAAGTGTCTCGAATGCAAATGTTGCATTCGTTTACTACTCCAGATAATTTCAAAACATCTTTTGAATATCAAGGTAGCACAGGATTGCTGAGAAGTAAGCTAGATAGTTCCAGAAAGGCATATGTATTTAACTATGATAACTATGGTCGACTCATTCATGCTGTTACTCCAACTGGCCAGATTATCCAACTAGTATATAATCTGAGCATCAGGGGAGCATCAGTCATTGTCACACAGAATAATAAAGAAATGCTGTCTTTGCTGATTAGAGGACTTGATGTTACGAAGAGTACTGGTAAGTTTGTTTTGAAAACCATAAATGAGGCTTCAAATAATTGAATAAAAACAGAATATTTCTGTTCTTTGTTTATGAATAACGTTAAATATCCTTATTATTTTTAATTTGAAAGAATATACTATTTATAATCATTTAAAAAGTTTGGATTTCAGTCTTTTGAAACTCATTCATGGACAAAGTTGCTAATTTTTAAATATTTTTTTAATGTTTTGATCATTTATTTTATACAGAAAAATCTGTTTATGTTAATCTTATGCTTTATGTTGCTAATTTTATTATATTTTATAATGAAATATACAGCATATTGAATTCTCATCCCCTTTATTTTTGTAGAATTATATTTTCAAATAAATGTTTTCTTGAGGTGATTTTGTTGGCTACTATTGCATATTTTTTAAGGATTTCTAATTTGGTTTAAAACTGTTTTAGTATTTTATAATCTCTTTCATTAATAAAAATATGCATCTTTCAAATAAATAAAAAAAAATTATGTAGTCTACATGTGAGCTTACTCATTTATAAAATAAATACATTTGATAAATTTGTGAAGTTGAACTGAAGAATTTTTTGTAAAAATATTTCGAATATAAATGGATTATGAGCATCTTGTTTTAAAATTCATCCTTCAAATTTTTTTAAAAAAAATGATAGCTCTTAAATACAAGATCTAACTATGAATTCAATAAAATATTTCAGGATATCTGACAATGTTAAATATCTTGATCCATTACATATTTCAATATAAAACCATTAGAAATAGCTATTCTAGTTCTAATGGATTTCGCTTCTTTTTAGGCCTGATGCAGCAACGTATAACACAATTCCAGGATGGAAGCCTTATTCTTTCATTAGATGATTCCAAAACCATAGAAATGGAAACTGTTCCTAGCCCAGTTATCATGGATCAAAATGAGATTTTGGGAGAAATATTCCCAGTTCCTGCAAAACTCAAAGCAACTCTCAGTGATGATGTGGTTCAAAGATTTGAATGGAAATATTATCTCAGAAGGGAAGGAAAAGGGAAAAATAGACAAATCACTCAAGTTGGAAGGAAAATGAAGGTATAAATCTCTACCAATTTGTTAACTTTTTTTAGTAACCTTTTTTTTTTCAGGTTAAAAATATTAGAAATATATCATCCTCATTTGCAGAAGGAATGAAGTTTTCTTGTATTAATTATTCATTTTAAAAATTTTCAAAAAGGTATTTCAAATACTTGTTCAATTATTTAAAGTAAAATTAGTATAGCATTTTGTATTTTTTAATTATTCAAAAAAAAGTTTAATTTAGAAAATAAATCATAAACTATTAAAATTATGGAAATGTAATTTTAATATTGTTTATTTAATATAATTTATGTATTTCTTGTCAAACTTTCGAAACATGATTCAAAAATTTATTACTTCATTTCTGTCATAACACACAACCATCTGTATTGTTCTTTTATTTGTAGGTCAATGGAGAAATTCTTGTTGCAATAGAATTTGACAGAGAGCAATACAGTGAAATTGTTTACGATAAGAATCAAATACCTTTGGTAACAGTTCATTATGATGAATTGGGAAGACCAACTCAATGGCAGCCAAGTCAAAATATAACTCCTGTTCAACTGAAATATGACAAATTTGGACGCTTGGAAAGATGGGAGAGAGGATCACTTTCTGAACATTATTCTTTTGACATTAACGGTCGCCTTGCTGACATTCGTTTCTCAGATAGTAGTGGCATTATGTACAAGTATGATGATGGCAAAGCAGCATTAGTAAGTTTTGATTTTTGTGTCTGAAATATTTCTTAATGCTCATTCTCAAATATGAATATTTTATTGAAATAAAATGTTTAATGTTTCCATATATTTTTTTAAAACTCAGCTTTTTAATAACTATTTTATTAAACTTTGAATCCTACTAGTTGACTTTTTAAGTTGTATTGTAATTAATTTTTTTTTATTTTTGTGCAATATGTTTTAAAGAAATTAAGAAATTCTCCTATACCATTTTTCTTCCATTTCTTAAAATATCTGAGAAAAGTCGTCTTGCAAAACAGATTTCTTTAATGCTAGGTTTATCTTTCTTATTTAGGAGCAATAAATTTTTGTTTCATTTGTGTGTTTAAAACACATTAGAAAAATGTTAATGTATCCTGAACTTTGTATAATTCCCACATCAAACAATAATCATTTTTGATATTCTTTTTCAATTTTTAATCCTTATTAAGCCAAATGTGTTTTATTGAATTATATCTGCATTTCATCTTTATTTATTTATAGTTTTATTTAACAGTCATAGAGATTTTATGTGAAACTGTCATTCCTTCTATTGTTGAAATCTTCTCAAATTTAATTCATGTATTAAAAAATTACTTAAGAAATTTTTACTGTTTTTGCTGTTACTAATCAGATATCAGAGGTGTAATTGTAAATAAAGCAATTCAGTAATCAAATTGCATGTTGTAATTTCACTTCTTAAAACTCTTATGCAAAAGTTCTCTAAGTATATATAAAAAGATTTATTTTTAAGCAAAATTTTAAAGCATTAAAGTGTGATATAAAATTTTAAGATTAAAAAAATTACCAATGCTGTATTTTTACACATTTTTAAACTTTTTTTTTTAAATATTCTACATCTGTAAATATTTTGTATTGTATAATTTTGTGATGAAAAAAAATCTCATTGTTGAAAAGATTATTTATTTAAGTCTACTTATCAATATATATAAATTGGGAATAATTAGTTTTGTAACTTTACTTTGCAGCCCACAGAAGTAATTCTTCCTAGTGGCAGCCGCTATCTCTTGCAATATGATTCTGTAGGAAGCCTTCAAAATGTACTCATGCCCAATGGCCATAAACATGAAATTGCCATCCAGATATCATTTGGATTTTACAAACAGCTTTACTTATCACCTGGAGTTAAACATCCATATGTAATACAAACTAATGAATATGGTCAAGTTTTGGTTAAACGACTTCCTAAAAACAAAGGAAGAGTTCTTTACAAGTATAATGAAGGTGGACTACTTGCTACCCAATTTTGTGGCAATGAACGCACAGATTTCAACTATTATGATCACAAATCTCTACTGAAATCTATTGTTAAAACTGCCTCTGGTGTTGAATTGAAAATAGATTATCGTTATCATGGCTCATTGCTGAAGGAAGAACGTCATCGATTTAGCAGTCGCAGTGGAATGGACGGAGCTAAATTCAAATTCGTTTATGATGGTCGTTTGTCTTCAGCTGTTGTAGAAATAAATGGCAAAAGTTCATCAGAAATAAAATACCGATACAACACTGAAACTGGAATAATGGAACAAATTCAACATTTTATTATCCATCGGCCAAAAATCAACAGCATATTTATCCAGGATGAAATGAGACAATACTCCAAAACTATTGGTTTGGATGCTTATGGAAGAATCGTTGTGCTTGCTGTTACACTGTGGAATAAGGAGATATATTCTTTAAATCTGATGTACGATAATCGTAACAGAGTGAAACAGTCACACATGAAGATTGGACGTGAAGGTACACCTAATGTCTGCAATTATTCATACACATTAGATGGTTTTATTGAAGAAGTCAGTGGTGCTGATAAGTGGAAATATTCCTATGATATTAATGGAAACTTAAATAGTATTGATGATGGTCAACACCAGTTGTCATTACGATATGATGATAGCGATCGTATTCTTGGATATGGAGAATCTCTTTCATACACTATAGATGACAGAGGATTTATTGTTCAAAGAGGAGAAGAAAAATTTACTTTTAATGCTGAAGGACAACTGACACATGCATTCCAGCTCCATCAATATGAAGCCTTCTATTACTATGATCACAAGGATAGATTAATTGCTCGAAAAGATCATCGAGGCCATGTCACACAATTTTTCTTTTCAGATCCCTTACATGATGATAGAGTAACTCATCTGCATTATCCAAAAGATGAAATTACTTTTATTTACATATATGACAGTAGTGGCCATTTGATGTATATTCAACAAGAAGGTATTAAGTATTATGTTGCAAGTGATCACTTAGGATCCCCAGTTGCTCTGTTTAATGCAGAGGGAGTCATTATTAAAGAAATGAGTCGAACTCCTTTTGGAAGGATGCTATCAGATAACAATCCAGATTTTTACTTACCAGTGGATTTCCAAGGTGGTATCAGAGATCCTCTAACCAACTTGATACATTATGGTGCACGTGTTTACGATCCTCTTGGAGCGCAATGGCTTGTTCCAGATTTGAATTCTATGCATTCAATGCATCTATTACTGAAAAATCCATACAATTTGCATCTGCATAGGTTCAATAATAATGATCCTATCAATCCTTTTAAAGAAAGTGACCATTTAACTGGTAAGTTTATTTTTTCTCTTGTCTAGTATATAATTAACATTTAAACAACTGTAATATTAATTACTTAAGTTAAAAAATACTATGGAAAAGCTAATTTGGTAAAATATATATATCTTGCTATGTATAAAAAGATTTAATAAAATAATAAGTTAGTTTTAGATCAAGATCAAAAATTGAAAATGCCTTCTCTAATTTACCAATTCAGAAATTTATAACCCCTTTCCCATTTCTTATCAAGAAATTTTGCATGTGGATCTCTCAGTTAAGTCCCCCTCCCCCTCCTCTCATGTTTAATTTGTAATAAAAAATGAAAAAAATTCTAAACTTTTTTAATATTTATTTTCACATTGATTTGTCAAAAATTTATTTTTAAGTTTTAAAAATTTACTTGGTGGTTTTATTTTTATTATAATTATGCATATTACTTAAAAATACTCAAAATTGATTATCTTCAATTTACTTTTTCCATATGAAATAGTTTTATCCGCTTAAAAAAATTATCTTTGCCTTTCTCATTTCATTAATATCTATAGTTTATTTCAAAATTGAAAATGGAAGCATATATTCTGTATAAAAATGTAATGTTTATTTGTTCTTCTACAGATTTGGAAGACTGGTTGGCAGTAGTTGGATTCAATACAAACAATATAATGTCATCTCATTGTCCAGTTGAAAGCTGCAGCAAAGTTTCATATTTGCAGGAAAGCCCACCAGCCATATCTGGAATCAGTTGTGCTATAAATTCTTTATCTATGGAATTCCACAAATTCTCAACTGTTCCTAAAACAGAAGTTAAAATTAGCAATACCTTTCCTCACACTGCTAACCCACGTCTCACCACTATACAATCTGTACTTGGAGATGGTGTTCTTTTGTCTAACCATAATGGCAAAGCATTGGTTAACACTGTTACTGATGGACCAACTATACTACGAGATGTTGTTGTAACAGTTTTCAATGAGACAAACATGATGAACTTGTACTTCTCGAAAAATGGTCAAGATTCATTCTTCTTTGTTCAAGAAGATGCCAGCAGAGCACAAAGAAATTGGGATCAGCTGCAAAGGTTGGGCACCATGTTCAATGTTACAATGCATAATGTTGATCCAAATGAAGGAAGTAGTGGTCAAGTGGACATCAAGCTCCAAAGTCCTAGCATGATTTTGAACATCCGATATGGAACAACTGTGGATGATGAATATCGCAGATTGGTTCGTTTGGGCAAGCATAGAGCAATCGAAGAAGCATGGCAGCATGAGAAGGAAATTGCTATCAGTGGGCAAAAGAGCATATATGAATGGTCTAAATTGGAGAAAGAAGAGCTTATATCGAGTGGTAGCATTGCAAAATATCATGGTGCTTATGTTCATGATGTTGGACAATTCTCAGAACTAGTGGATGATCCTAGTAACATTATTTTTAAGAAGGAGAGCTCACGGAAAAGGCGAAACAGGCCCAGAAAGCCAAAATAAATGTAATATAGATTGTGTGGATCAGTAATTTTTAATTTTGACTGCAGTTGAGGAGGAATTATTGATATAACTATTGGTCTTCTGATTTTTAATATTTCGACCATCTTTTAAGCAACCTCATTTTTTTGATCACACACTCATTCATTCTACTGAATGTCCCTTGTGATTCTGACCCATGTTGGGTTAACTGACACTTTCAAATTTGTACCAAAAGGTACAACTTGAGAAGCTTTAATGATATCCTGTCCGAATTTTGCACATCGACTTCCAAAAAAAAAACACACTTTCATGAGCTACATTTCAGAGGTGAGAGTAATGGTGCACTGTGACTCTGTATAAAGAAGAAAAAGTATAAAGACTCCACTTGTATGTTGGAATAGAATACATTGTGTAATATATAATACCTTTGTAATGAGCTATACTCAGAGGTCAAAAATGCACTGTGACTGTACTAAGAGAATTTCACTGTATAGGATTGCATAATTGTAATTATACTGTGATTATGAGTTTCTTGTTGATAGCATCAGTTGGAAAAACAAAAAGTCTTCAATCTCAAGTCTTGATAATGTAGTTAAAAATTATAATTGCGTGCTTGTAACAATGTTTTTATCTCACTGTGCAATATCACTACTCTTCATCTATAGCTATATGATAAATTCTTTTTTGGGGAATGATACCTAATAATGCAGAAGTTTCTGGAAAGTTTTGTGTTCTAGGGGAACTTGTAGACTTTATATTACGCTGAAAAACCTAGATGAGAATTGTTGGGATTTATTTTATGAACACACATAATATGAATAATGATTATATTTTATCTTTAAAATCATCCCAATGTGTTTATTTATGGACTTGTATATCTTACTGGCTTCTTATGGTCTTCTCAATGAACCAGAATTTCTACACATGTCTTACCACCTTTGGACCAAACACTATTGTAAAATTATTCTTAATCTTAAGGTAGTTTTGTTGCATGTGTAAATTTCCATTTTAACTTTTACTTTAATGTATTTTGTATCACTTTTATCAGTAGTAATCTTGCTTGTCATTTGCATGAATTATTATTCAAACCAGTTGTAGACTAGCATATTTACTCAAACTTCATTATACAGGTTCTCAATTACTTTTACAGAAAAAAAAAGTGTTTGCTTTGAGTTTGCTGCATATCCTTATTAATACAAGCATTTTATAGTCTTAAATCTATTACTTCTACTCTCAGAATGAAAGCAAGATTGAATGCATATGTTTTACTCCCACCTCTGGCTAACACACTATCGCTTTCTAAGTCGATGATTAGTTATCTTATATATATATGTGTGCGTGTGTCTGTGTATGTATGATTGTATGATTCCACACAAAGACGCTGGTGCTGTTGCACAACCCACAGGGTAATGAAAAGATTATTCTTTTTTATGCTATGATTGTTGGAAAGTAAAGCCATGGACTTTTCCACAGATCATTTTTGAATTTGTAAAAAGAATAGTGCACAATCAGGTCTGCAAATTTATATTTGATTGACGAGAGCCATGTATGTTAATAAACTGTATATTAAATTTTTTTAATAAGTCTCATTTTCATCTTTGTCTTTTTATAATTACATATCACACAAATTTTATTTTGAGATGTATATTTAATTTACTGATAAAATAGTTCCTCTTCATTGTCTCAAAATTCAGTGATAATTTTTTTAAATTCATAAATTCTTCAAAATCCTTTTTTAAGTAATAAAATAATTAATTATGACAAAAAAATTGAGGCAATATTTGTTTTAATTTAAAATTATTGATTATGAAATTTCAATGCTGTATGTCCTTGATTAAGTTATGTAGGAAATTAAATATTAAATTTTTAATGTTTGTGTTTTGGACTTTTATAATGTTCTTCAGAACATGTAGAATCATGATATCCAAATAGTTCACTTAGAATATCGATTTATTGTTAACCAGAAGTCACTCAACGTCATCTCGACACAGCAACACAAGCAATACATAACAATCACAATCTAGACAGTTAGAATTTATATGAAATACACAGTTAAAGTTATCATGACATCTCCCCTTTAAGTTATTAATCATACAACATAGTCATTTAAATAAGATGGTGGTTTACGAACACGGTTACTTCTTTGGACATTGCAATCTGACTCATTACAGTGCTGCATATTTTGAGAATTTAAAACTACTTCTGAATCAGAATGGAAAGTACTTATATCATTGGGGTCTGTTTCTATATGAAAGGATGTGCTTGTTTAAAAAACAAAAGTTTTTCTTAAGTTTATATATATATATATACCCTATTTAATTAAAATTAAGGATGACAGATTATTGTGATGTTTAAGTAAAATAATCATTGACAGTAAATTTACAAAATTTTACTTAATTATCAGTATATCTATAATCATCCAAACTAAAATCAGAGAGAAACATTTCAGATGTCACAATAAGGTTAAGCCAAAGAAACAATTATGTATACTAATTATTTTTAAAATGTTAACTGCTGACAGGAAATTTTTTTTACATGTACCAAAAATACTTCATAGGAATATTCCCTTAAAACCAAAAATATTGGTTTCTTACAATTTAATAATGAAATATTTTTTCAAAAATCATAAGTATATTACATTTTCTATTCCACTGCAACTGGAGGAAGCCCAATAAAAGTTAAACTTTCTTGAAGTAAGTAGAATTATATTTAGATTTGTATTTTGCATTTATCAATATTAATTGTAACTTTTACATAAAAAGATAATTTTAATTCAAGACATTGGAATGTTCAAGAATCAGAATCGTTCTGATAGTTGAATTTCTATTTTAATATCTACTGCATCTTATTGTGTATAACTAGAATTTTTCAACAGAGATTATTGAATAGTTATCAATGCAATATTTTAATATTAATTCAGATATATGAAGAAAAATTAAAGTCAAGTTTTGTATGCATTAAAAGTGATTTAAATCTTAAGGGTGGAAGGGGACATACATATTAAATTTTAACCAAATTCCTAAATAAAAAAAAGATCTAAAAAATGTTCTCCATTATAGCAGATTGCTTTGATGCATAATAAACATTTCTCATATCCCTGAAAATTATTATTTTTGACTTTGATACCATACTTGGGGAAGGAGGAAATGGAATATGTTAAAAAGTTTTTTTAAATATATAATGCAATGGACAACAAAGACAAATGTTTTTGTTGTATCTTTGAAACTAACACTTATTTTGAAAAAGATCAATTAGTACTTACTATTTGACACTCAATAGATGTTTTAATACAATAAGGAAATTTTGTTTCAAACATAGCTGGAAGTGAAGATAATTTTTTAAATATTAAAACCTATTAATATTATATGTAAACTTTGTTTCAAATGTAGTTGGAAGTGAAGATAATTTTCAAAAAAAATGTCATTAAAATCAATTAATATTATTAAATTACAGAATAAATTTTAGAATATTTATAACAAAACCATTATTTATTTATTTATTTTTTTTTTTTTCAAAATTATGTCTATATTTATCAGATTGAATAAAATATCTGTAACAGTATTTAAGTCATATGATTTGTTTAATATCAATTAACTTAAAATTACCAAACTTCATATCAACTGAAATTGTACATAAGAATTATATTTCTACAAGAAAAAGCATTTTTGTTTTTAAATTAAAACCTGGGAAAAAATAGAATAATTGAAAGAAAAATTATTATAATGAATTACTAAGTAAACAAATTTTATTTTTGGTTGTACAAGATTATGTCATATTTGTATTTATTATTTATTTTTTTTTTAAAAAAAAAGCACTTTTGTGGAAGAGCCTTATTAATCGAAGGTTATGGATTTGTAAATCACCAGATAATCATAAGGATTATTTTACATTAAATATAACTGCTAATTCCTAAATATGACATCGTGATGGAGTTAAAAAAAAAAATGTTGCCATATAACCAAACCAATCTTTGCCACATAACCAAAATACAAGTTTACCAGATTTATTTTTAATAGCCATATTTATATCAAATTGCTAATGTATAAATAATACAATTTATTCATATTCATTTTTCTATTTAATTATTCTTTTCTTTGCATTTCTTATGTAATGCAGAAACTATAAGATACTCGAAACAGTTCCCAATTCATGAAACAATTTTATAAAATGCTTAATATATGTAAGATGAACATTTAATTTTTTTTTTATTCTTATTGATATCGACTGACAAGTTAAAATCGTCTAAATTTCCATCAAGTTATGATAGAAAGAAAAAAAAAATCTAGATTTCTTTCGAAAATAGTTAGTTGAAAATTTATTGCTGAAATTATATATAAGTTATTTATATATATACTGTGTAATTACGGAATTAGTTATGTATAAACTTGCCGATCATCTCCAATAGATGGCGCCGCAATATTTTCAAATCATTTTTTCCCTCATGAGCAGTGATTTCAGATCGCTGTACGGCTGGATGTACTTAGAAAATTCGCTGCAACACAAAAGTACTGTAAGTGAACAAATTAAACTGAAAATACATTTATCTGACAATCATTAACGGTCCAAAAAAAATTGACTGGGGAAGCACAAAATATGTATATTCCTATATGTAAGATTTTGGCATAAAAAAAAATGTAAGTCTGGGCGGGAAATTAAGGCAATGGAACAAATTCCGCCCCCCCCCCCGGATCTGCCACTGATAACAATATTATAATTAACTTTTGACGGTTAATTTCAGAAAGAAAAAAATGCAGCAAAATATGTAATTCCGTCCCTAACATATTTGTGTAAATGTTGTTGTTTTTTTTTTTTTAAATCAGTGTTTAATATTAAAAATTAAAACATTCTGAATACAAAACCAAGCTCAAATATGATTTAAAGTGTTAAATTATAAAAAAAAATAATAATTTCTATAAGGAAACATTTTTACTTAAAACAAAATTAATATTTCTGAAACAAAATGTAAATTAATCTATATCAACTTTTGCCCCGATAATCAATCTCTCCTAATAAATAAATCAAAAGACGTCCACACGTATACAGTGGCTCAATAAAGATGTCGGACAGTGGTCTTTTCACTGTTCAGCCTATATTTCGATGCTTAAAAATACATAGTATAACCAAACCAAATTTAATGAAATATCACAATAAGTTTTATCTACAATTAGCATGATAAATAGAACTGTAAAAGTAATTTCATACATTGAAAATATATAAACTCTAAAAATTTACACAAAATAAATTCAAAAAAGAATTCGGAACCTTAGTTCAAAAAAAAATATAATAAATATAAGAGCACTCAATATTTTGTCGACACTCCATTATGTTTTATTACGCCTTTTAAGTATTGACTCCACAAGTTTCTTTGCTACTAACGATCCGCCGTGTAGCCAGGGCTGATGCACGTTAAATCTGTCGGGACCCAAATTCCTCCCGCTGGCGTGGTGTGGAAATTAGGAGAGGAGAGTACCAGATCAGGTGTCGTCCTCGTCACTTGACCGAGATTCAAAATTTCGAGGTCCGTTGCTAACAACCCTCATGTTGCTTCTCATGCGACGTTAATAACCAAACTACAAGTTTCTTACAAAATTTGGATCAATTTTAAATTGGATCAATTATTCAACCAAATGCACACCAACTGAATAATTGATCCAAACCAAAATTTGGATTAATTATTCATTTGGTGTGCATTTTTTAAGTCCATTTCTGTCTTTATAGTGTGCTTTTTAAATTTATTTTCCAAATATGCCCACAAAAATTTTCAATCACATTTAGGTCAGGTGATTGTGCAGATGTTTCTAACACATGTGGGCATTTATACAAAAGCTCACAATATTTGCTGTATGTTTTGGAACATTGTCTCGATAATAAATGAAAATTTTAATCCCCAATTGCTCGGCGCTTTGTTGCAAGCATTTTTTCTTAATGGTTAAATACTTTGTATGGTCCATTATGCCATCAATTATGTCAAGTTTTCTTGGACCACTAGTAGACATGCAGCCCAAGAACATGACAGAGCCTCTACCGTGTTTTACAGTAACTCTTAAATTTTACTCTTGATGTTCTTGATTTGGTTTTTGCCATACATAACATTAACCATCTGAGCGAAATAAATTAAATTTGCTTTCATCAGCAAATAAAACCGTTTTCCAAAATGAAAGTTTTTATATTTATACATTTTTGCGAATTTCATTCTTTTCAATCTGTTGCATTTTTTTATAAATGGCTTTTTACCAGCCACTCTTCCATGTAAATTGTTTCTACATAAAATCAGTCTCATTGTTTCTGGATTATCAGTTTTATGAAGATACTGTGATACTTCATTAGTTAGCTTAGGAATACTAAGTTTAGGATTTAAAACAAAGCGTCTTACAATCAATCTATCGTTCCTCTTTGTTCGAAAACGCTTTTGGTCTTCCAGATTTATGCTTTTTTTTCGATAGATTATGAAATTTTGAAACTTTTAATTAAATCAAAAAGTGTCGATTGAGATCTATTTACAACTTTACTGGTTTTTCGAATCGATTTTGCTTCTTTATGATACTTAAAAACGAGTTTTCATACCTCTATTGACGTCTGTACTCTTTGCCTTCCCATCTAAAACTACTGATTTTTCTAAACTCACAGCAATGAGTAAAAGTCTAGCTTAAAATTAAAAATTTTAAATCGACAAATAATGCCGAGGTGGAAAATGTAACTTTGAATTGCCATTAAAAGAGACAATATCTCCACGTGTCCGAGTTCTTTTTTGACTGATTTTTTTTAAAATTTTCTTTTACCTTTTTTTTTCAACTGAAATAAAATTTTATTCTTTTACGAAAAAAAATTAGTATAAAACTCATTTTAATAAAATATATACATAACAAAATATTTCTATTTTTTAACTATTTATTTCATGCGATTGAATGCAATAACTTAGTGTCCGACTTCTTTATTGAGCCATTGTATATGTGTGTGTATAGTTATATAAAGTTAAATAATTCGAGATAAAAACCAACGTTTTTATATGGTGGCAAAGTTTATTAAAAAAAATTATTGAAATATTAGTTAAAACTGGTCGCAAATATCTAAATATTGCATTGTTCGGCAAGTAAGAACGGTTCCCAAAATTTCAGAGCACTACCTTGATGGAAAGTTGGTTAAATTAACGATCGAAAATTTGATGACACACTGATTCACACACACACATCAAGTGAAATACATAAAAACGTTAAAACTAACTAAAATTAATTTATTCATCCGGTAAATTAAATGGTTGGAATGCAGTTTAACCCAACCACCCTTGGCGACAAGAATTATTTGGCTGTATTTTGCCAAATGTGGCTACCCTGTTCCGTTTTACGGACTTAACGTTCAGCCAAAAAAAATCGCCAAGTTTGGTGCCAATTTTTGAAATTACGCCAAGTGGTTGGGCGTAACTGCATTATTTAAAAAAAATATTATTTACAATTTGTCGCAAACGTCTAAATATTGCATTGTTAGAGGAGTAAGAACGATTCCCAAGGTTTCAGAGCTCTAGCTTGATGGGAAGTTGGTTAAATTAACGATCGAACATTTGATGATACACACACACACACGCCAAGTGAAATACATAAAAACGTTTAAAAATATGCTAATATTGTTTTGAGCAAAGTAATAAAGAAAACTTACGATTAAGAGCTTAAATTACTTCTAAGCCAAATCCTTGAATTTGAACCCCCCCCCCCTTTTTTTTTTGACTATTATCCTTGAGTACACTTGAACTTAACAAGAAGCAGCCTCAATTATTCAACGTGACGGTCTTCAATAGCATCAAGACTCGAGTTTGGCTTTGTGGTCGTGGTAGCCTAGTGGTCATGGTCGCCGACTCGCAGCCTGGCGAGTTTTAATTTCGCATATTATTTACTTCTTATATAATGGTTATTCTAAATTTAAGAAATCCTTCTGTCACGGTAATGACGATATGAACGCCCAAAATTATTTTCTGGGTGCGCCACTGGTGTCATCAGGATTTTGTGGGGGAGAATGTCGGCAGTGAGCCGAATGATCCGACGAGTCTTGGGTTTGAGTCCTGATTCCATTGAAGATCCGTCGCGCAACGGGACTGATACACTTTAAACCTGGTCGAATTCCCTTGGCGTAGAGTGGAAGTTTGGAGAGGGAGGGTCCAGCTCAGTTGTCATCCTCTTCAGTTCACTGAGGAACAAAACTACGAGGTCCGTCACCAATATACCTCATGTTGTTTCCAAGTGTTCACACTTAGAAGCAAAAAATAAACTATCAATCAATTGGAAAGAATGTCCGTTTGTTCGTTTAAGAAGGAATAAATTCATAGTTGCAATGATAATGAATAATTGATAGGAAACAGCAGCTACCGCTAAATAATTTTAGAAAATCAAGGATGTTTTTCACTGTCTTGATCAAAAATAAAGAGTTACGCATCCATCATTGGGGGAGGAGGTATGAACAATTAATAAACACAAAAAAGTAATTGTTTCCTAATGTTTTAGTAAGATTAACTTCATTAATAGGGCCAAACACATATTTCAGTTTTGAGCTCAGCACGATGAGAAAAATGACGAGAGTTAAATCTTTCTCTAAATCCTCACAAAAAGACCTTATAAGGACTACGCGAGATCATGCCAGCCGTGTAGTCAAGGTTTCAAGCCGTTGATGTTCCAGTCGAAGTTTGGATTCAAGTCCAGATTTTAATTGTAAATAAGATCTGCAGAGCTTAATGGTGATGGATTTTCATTAAATAAAGCTGGAGTGAGTGATGATGAAGTTTAATGGCGTAAGAGTCAGACATGTGGGTACGCTGCGCCAAATAAGAAAAAAACTGATCTAGATATTTGAAAATGGGGAAAAAAAAAGGTTGAAAATTAGGAGACAAGAAAAGGGGTCGAAAATAGAGAAAGACCGCTAGGACATCCCAGGGGCATGTCATTCGTGTTTACCCAAGAAAGTGAAACCAATCGGAATCATAATGCCCGTTGTTTACCTAAAGAAAGTAAGGAAAATACAGGAATCGTATATAAATACTTTCTTGTACGTTATAATGTTAAAAAATAATTAAAATAAGATTAAATTAATGCATTTTCTAAATTTGCATTTGTTTTAACCGTATAATATCACTACGTAAAGAAAAGATTTTAAACGATTTGCAATAGCTGCACTTTCCTCTGCTTCTGCAACGTAATGTCTCCAGTCACCTTACGTAATGAACTCATCCTAATCTAAAGTTCTTCCGGAGAAAAAAGCCAAAGTTGAAAGCGATGTCGTAATAGCGTCAACGCGTCTAATGATTCGAAAGCTAACTTTGGGCAGAAAGGGAAGTTTATAATCCACCACCACAAGAACACGAAGGGGGGAAAAAAGAAAGATACGTTCTAAGCTTGCGCTATCAGCGTTGGATTTTGAATGAAGATCGAAATGAAATCTTCGAAATTGAGTAGTTTTGAGGTCGAAGGGTGAGCGGCTTGCCTATCCATCGACAGGAAGTTCTTCCGATCAGTGGAGCTAAGCGTTTAATCTGCTAACGCGTTGCTGTCACCGATTACTTACTCACTTTGTTGAGGGAACGAGTAGTAATTGCACTGATTTATAAGGGGCTGCGATGGTAATTTGTAATACAATCAACCATCAACCTGTTTTTCGTTAGAAGGCTTCTCTTTTGTTTTCAATAGCAAATATTGTCTGACTCTTTTGATTGTATGGTTTTAGTGGGGTATAAAGCAACAAAGACTATATCCCATCATACGACACTTCGAAGCTGCTAAGGTATATTCACCACGTTTTTTTTTGGGGGGGGGAGGGGGCGATGATGCCACTCATGACATATTTCATGCACGCCAGTCCCATGTTCATTGGCGGAAAAAAAAAATAATAAATTTGGCTTCCAGTCGTATACTGCATCTTAAAGACTCCCGTCTACCGGCCATTTTGGTTTCATGCACGTAATCCTATAGAATTTTGACTACCGTTCTCAAATCTTTACTATTTGAACTATTTGAATGCAATAAAGTACATGTGTAAGAGCAAAAAATAATGAATGCTCCCTCGGAATTAAATTTTTCCTCCGATTTTTAAAAGTATTTTAAAATATTTAATAGACCAGAAAACTCACAAACGAATCATTAAAATATAGGTAAAAATTGTATTAAAAGTCCAAGGGGAAAAAGTAATTCTGCAGAAGCCTTTATTATTTTTTGCTCTTTCAGATGCATTTAATTCAATTCAAATAGTTCAAAAAATAAGGATTTGAGAATGGTAATCGAAATTCCAAAGGCTTAACATGACGTCCACGAAATCAAAATGGCGGGTAGACAGGAGCCTTACCAATCTTTGCTCAGCTTTGATTTCATTTTACTAACGTCGCACTAGAGCAAAACGAAGACTACTGGCAACGGATCTCATAATTTTGAACTTGAATGAACCCGTTCAGAGCCGTGATCACGTATACGTGATCGCTCGATTCTCCCTTCAAGGTTCACGGTATCGTATATGTGATGGGTGTTTCCGTGCCACAGGGCACATGATCACACTGGTGTGATTTCAAATTGGAATGTTTTATTTGAATTCTTAACAGCCATTAGATGGCGGTTGAAGTTCGTTATATTTTCAACTATTGTTCCACAGAGTGGTGACCTTCAATTTCCACTTTTGTTTCCGAATTTTTTTTTTTTTTTTTTCTGTTGGATTAAGGGGATTTGAAAATTAGAACAATTACATTTGTTCGCTTCTTTTGGTTGGATCGAGCGGTTTAAAGGGCTGAGATTTACTGTTCACTGGGGTTTTTCTTTATATTTTGAAGGAGTGTGGGGAAATGAGGAAATGTTTATTGGTTTGAATAGGCTGAAGACTTGTCGTTCGCAAGATGGCATTTCATATGTTTTTGGATCAGTTTTATCTTTTCTATCATGGCGAAAAGATGGAAATATCTGAGTGAAAAGTCAAGGAGGCAATGTGTTGCGTGTAAAAAAGGTTCCCTGAAGGAAAAAAAAACCTCAAGCTGACATATTATTAAGGCAACATTTGCAACGTAGGGCTTTGTCCTGAACCGTGTTTCTAAACGTATCATAAGCTTCAAAAGGTTTAAGCGTTATTTAGCAATTTTATTTCATTTATTTTACATTTTCTTTTATTTAGTTCTCTAATATTTTACCTATATTTTAAATACTCGTAAATTATTTTTTTTAAAAAAAAATGTCCTTTATATTGTTATTATTTTCGTAGATATATAATTTTTTCTTTTATCAAAATGAATATAATTTCTTTAAAATTCGCAATTATTTTTTGAAATATCACAAAAATTTTACTACCGTATATTAAATACTATTAATGATAATAATATATAAGCTTCAGCGTATAAATTAGGCTTAGCGAGCAAAATCGCCCGGTCCAGTGCGTGCGTACACTTTTAGGGTGCGCAGGCCTGGGGAAGCGGTTCTTTCTCCTTTCGCCGGCATTTTTTTAAACAGTTTTAGTATACCAGGACATACGAGGAATTATGGAATACCGTATCAAACATTCCTTGTTTTTGTGATATATATCTTTTCCAATTGTTAGTAGAGCTTTTTGTGAGTGTCTAATAATGATATTTGAATAATTCAATAAAACTATAAAAGTAATTTTACTGTCAAAAATGATTTTTTCCCTCATAGCTTAATATGGAAATGATTTTTGAGATATATTTGCATTTAGGTACCATTTTAAAGAAAACTATTACGCGATAATGGGGGGAGTCAATTTTTTTTTTTATTTTTCTATGAAAGAATGCAAATAGTGAACCAAAAATATTTTTGTTTTCTAAGTAATACAAACATTTTAAGAAATATTTTTTTATTTGATAAAAGTTCTATAAATTTTTTAAAGGAAATATACAGTAGTATTAAAAAAGTTGGTTCACACTATAGTTTTTGCATTGTTTTATAAATGAGGAATAAAATATTTTGTACATTTATGTCATAATCTTTTAAAAAGTGGAGCCTAAATGCCATGGAACATAAATAAATACATAAAAAACAATGCCATATATTCAACTCAAAGGAGAAGGAAGACTTTTTGTTTAAAAAAGTATATTTATAACTCAATACAATGATTAAAATATCATTATTAAGCACACAGATGTCCTAAGCTCCCCGAATAATTGTAAAACTGAATGTCACAAAATGAAAGTTTTAAATTTGATATTCTATACTCCCCCAATGTCCTGGTACCCTTAGCAAACATGATTTTTTTGTATTGATTGTATATTAACGTCGCTCTTAGAAACAACACGAGATCTACTGGTAACGGACCTCGTAATTTTCAGCCTCTGTCAAGTGACGAGAATGGCACTTGAGTTGGCACGTCTCTCTTTCCAAACTTGCATACCACACCAACAGGAGGACTTGGGAATGCGACAGTTTTGACGAGCATCTGCCTCGTTACATGACGATGGATTAGGACTCGAGCCCATGACTCGACGGTAGCAGCCCAGCCGTGGTTCGAGACTATAACCAATAGGCTATCACTACTGACAAGAGAGATACCTGAGATACTATTCCACTAAACTTCCACATCCCGCTAGGGTTTTAAAATTCATTTTATTAATAAATTTTTACACTTGATTGAATGACGATTTTCTGATCGACACGAAGTCCTCTAAGCACAGTAAATATCCCTCGTAATTTTGAATCTTGGTCTGATTATGAAGTCGGTATCTCTCTGTCTTCCTCTTTATCATCCCGCTTTTCACATCCACATCACACCAACCTAAGGTTTACGGCCTAGACGTTGTTTCAGTCGAATCGTTAGTTAGAGTCCCAGTACCTCTAAAGACCAGTCGTATCGCGGAGCTGAAGTACGATAAATCTGACGCGATTAAATATCCTCACTTTGGGATGGTGTGGAAGTTAGAAAAGTGGGGTGCTATTTTAGGTGTCGTTCTCGTCACTTGAACCGATGCTCAAATTTACGAGGCCCGTCGCCAAAAGTCCTCGCGTGGCTCTCGCGTTTAATAAACAATCAATCAATCGACTACTCAACTCATCTTTAATAGCAGAATTTGAACTTAAATTCGACTTAAGCATTTCCAGCCTCAAAGCTAGTGATAAAGCTTGGGTTTTCTGTATAGATTTATTGTAGGAAAAAGGAAATTGCCTAAATGAATAACCCAGTGGTCATGCCTAGTGATGATCTAGTGGATAAGTCTTTTCCAGTCTGGGTTCGATCTAAGACCATCATGTGGAATAACGTATGCCTACTGCACGTTAATTTCAATTGACTCACTGCGCTCGTTGTGGTGCAGAGAGTGACGTATCTGCTCGGCTGTCTTCCTCTCTATCGGTTCGAGGATCCAGATTGCGAGGCTTGTTGCCAATAATTCTCGTGTCGCTCTACAGCTACAATGATACAACTAAAACGAAACATTTTGAGTAAGTGCCTGATATGGATATTGCACATTTACATTTCTTAAAGTAAATATGTGCCAGTTTTTTGGGTAACATCGTATTTGCCCAGAATTATCTGAAAAATGAAAGTTTTCAAAGAACTGATAATATTATTAGAAGTGGAAAAGGATTTTACACAAAAAGGAACACAATCTATTCACAGACGATTTGTCACCTAATTCTTTTTCTCATAATATGTCAAATGCAGCGAATATTAATTTATTCGGTTTACCACCTCCTCCGTAAGAATAAGGCAGCGCTACTGCTACAAAGAAAAGGTAGCTAAGGATCAATCCCAGAGCCAATGATCCTCGAATAAAAGAAAAGAAAATTGCAAATGGAGACATCAATCAAGAAACAATACACAGCATAGCATCGATTATCCGGTACAACTGGGGAGTTCGGATAACTGAATTTTTTGGATAACCCATTATTTACGGGGGGGAAAAATCAACCAATGTCGAAGGAAAAATATATTAAACAAAGAAACATTGATATTAAAATACAAAACTATATGTTTAGGCGGGCACGTTTTTTGTGACCACGGTATCCTAATGGTCATGGGCGCGCACTTGCTACTGATGTTGTTTTTGTTGAGTTGTGAATTCGAGGCCTGATGTTACTTTGACCCACCGCGTAGCGGGACTAATGCACGTTAAATCTGGTCGAGGTCCCAAATTCTCCCAAGACGTGGTGTTGAAGTTTGGAGAAGGAGGTGCCAGCTCAGGTGCTTTCCTCGTCACTTGACCGATGTTCAAAATTACGAGGTGCATCGCCACTAACCCTCGTGTTGCTTCTCAGTGCGACGTTAATCAACAATGGCCACACGTTTTACAAATACCGGCGAGCTACGGTTGCGACCTCAGTGAAAAAAAATTTCACACATTATATATATATATATATGTGTGTGTGTGTGTGTGTGTGTTTAATGTATAACGTTCTATTTAATAGCTATAGTCTATTTTGATAATGTTTCCACTCGCTGTGCACAATGATGACACTTGGTTATAACTTTTGTTACCTTAATCCGAGACAAAAGCAATTCAGAGAGACAATTACATCTCGAAATTGGAGAACGCCAGGGGCGTCGCTTCGCCGTCGTGACTACAGCGGAAGAGAGGGAATTCTCCTTGAATGGAATTTATATGCAAAAATTCCTTCAGATCACGTGATATTGTAAGGAAAGATCTGATGGCACTGTAACTGCAAACTGAAAGTCAAGTAGAGATTATCCTTACAGCTCTGAAGCGTGTGAAACAGCTGGACCGAGCAGATTTTAAGAGCTCGTGATTACGTAAATCAAAAGCTGAAAAGGAATGATATCAGGAAATAAAGAGGAATTCTGTAATGTGATAAATTACAAGATAAATGGGGAAATTAAATTAAGTGAAATCATTATATATATGTGTGTGTGTGCTTGTGTGTGTGTCAACAGTAACAGACTTCGATATTTTGCTAAAAAAAATACAAGGACACCCAGTAGCGAAATTTAATGCAAAGGTAGAAGCCCTTTAGGGTATTAATTAATGCTATCAAAGAGTAAATTACATTAATTTTGTGTTAAAGCTTTTTTAATAAACAAATTAAAACTTTTCTTTAATTGTTTTTGCATAAAATACTTATAACATATTGGCACTTTAAGTTAACACTTTATGTGTATTATGTTAAAACTTCGTGTGTTTAGATACTTTATGTGTATTATCGGGTATATATTTAAATAATATTTTAAGATATTTTGTGCTAAGATGGGATGGGGTTCCTCCAAAACCTTATAGTTTTATGAGTACTGTAAGTCGACAAAGTTTGACAAAATCACTGCTTTATTGTATCACACTTATATTTCAAAACTCTTATTTAGAACCAGTTGGTTTTATGTTCTCCTTTTATTGTTTTTGTCATATGAAACTACTCTTGTGCATATATAACTAGTAATACAAGTACCATCCAAAAAGGGACACCCACTGGACCAGTCATGTTGTCCTTTAAATAGAGGTTTTTCCTTAATAAGAGGTAAATACGGATACTATTGAAAGAGACCGGGAACAACAGAATTGTCCCTTGCGTAGAGGTGTCCTTTACACGAAATGCTACTACTGTATTTCTGCTTTTTAACGCTTGAAACAGTCAAGATATTACCTCATATATCGTATAATGTAACAATTATATATATATATATATATATATATATATATATATATATTTCTTACAATTCAAGAATTACCATCTACCTTTATTATTTTTTTATATTTAGCCTACATCCATCCGTAAAAGTTCTCCATTAGACACCAAACTTCCCAGTAACAGGTAAATATATCTGTGGATATAGTGTCGAGTTCGGAGAGTTTTGAAGGGGATCGACGCTCGATGGGAAATTCGAAATTTGGACAGATCTCATCAGAAGTCAAACCGAAATGGTGGAGGTGTGCTTGTAGATAGTAGGGCCCCTTCGCTGGGCGGAAACGCGCGTTTCAAGTGCAGTGGAATGCTTCAATCCGCGGCCAAGACTCCCATCTTTACTCAAGTCTTTGATGGTTTTCCCCCCTCATGGAATGGGTTATAGTGATTTAGTTGTGTATTGTTCCATCGTGTCAATGAAATCTTTGGATGTTTGGACTTGGCCTCATGTTTCCCCATGACATCGATTCAGGAATAACAACCTCATTGTAAATGCTTAATCAAGTTATTTAGATAAAATATATTCTCATATGACTCATACTTCCCATAGATACCTTGTGTATCCACAACATGTTCGTTAGAAGTCCATTGCACTCTTTAAGAGTACATAAAATATTGACGAGAAATATATGTGGTTATCTTGGGATAAAATGTTTCAATAATACATAAATACTTTTAATGTATTGTATGTGAGACTCGATATTTTTGTAGATTATTATAGTTTAATAAATTATGTATGTCAGTAACAGATATATAAATTTCAAAAGTTATGGGAAAGATACAGATGCACCATACGTTTGTAATTTTTATACACACGAAAAAATATTTTTGTTCGCCACCAAAGGGGGTATTGTTTTAGTTGAACCACTTTTGGCATACCAGATCATTTTTCAATTTTTTACCATTTGCTTCAATTTTAATTATATTTAGCTTAAATATATTCAATTTAATAATTTATCGTTTCTTTTAATTTTACTTATATGTAACTAATATAATATTCAATTTGATAATTTATCGTTTGCTCTTTGATTACATTTAGCATTAATTTATTCATTTTAATATAATTTATCGTTTCTTTTAATTTTAAAATTGTAAAAGTTTACTATTGCCCATTTCTCGATATTTCATCGTTTACTTTAATTCTTATATTTAATTGAGTAATTTAATAATAATTATAAAAAAAAGTACACTTTGGGCGGTTAAATTTGTTCTTTGCGAAACTTTACATAGAACTTTCTTATTTTTTAATGCTTTTTTTTTTTTAATTTTATTTTTGGATTCTTTTCAATTGTATTTTTAGTTGAACAACCACTT
This sequence comes from Nephila pilipes, assembly GCA_019974015.1. Taxonomy (NCBI): domain Eukaryota; kingdom Metazoa; phylum Arthropoda; class Arachnida; order Araneae; family Nephilidae; genus Nephila; species Nephila pilipes. The sequence goes on along the minus strand of BMAW01028489.1, from coordinate 1,602 downwards.
TTTAATTGTGTTTCTTGTTGAAGAGGATAGTTTATCCAGTAAGGCTAAAATAACCCGACCTAACAGTCTAAAGCCTGTTAAAACTTTAAATATATTATCTTCCAGGTTTTCCCCCCTTCAATTTTCTGGTTTTTAAAAATTTTCAATTCACACCTATTTTGATATTTTAGGTATCTACTTATGTATTTTAATTTACTTTCTTTTGAATCAGTTAAATTTGCTTAATGTATTTTCATTCACCATTCAAATCTCAATTTTTATCGTTCTATTTTTGGTTTGGTTCATGCTTTATGGCTCAGTTGTGACTCTTACATTTTTTTATAATATATATATATATATCAGCAAAAAATAGTATGCTCTATCACAAATCAATAATTACACTTGTACAAATCTAATACATAAATTTTAACTAATCACCTTTAAAAAACTTCTCAAAACTTTCCTTTTCCAATAATAACATCCCTCACAAAAGAATATGAAGAAAAACTTCTGTTTTTTTTCCAACCAACGATCCATCGCACCTGCAAAGTCAACACTTCCAACAAAATCGAAAAATCGAGTGAATACCTGTTCCTCAACTAAGAAAGAGAAAACTCTTCCGCCAACAGTAAAGAGTATCGGTGTAAGAAACGGCATTGACCTTCAAACACGTGGTGACCCCCCACAGAAGAAGGGGAAAAAAAATGTCTCCTGTATGGGGAAGGAGCCTTTCACCTCAACTCTCACCTCCTGCGAAGTCTGAGCAATGCGGAAGAAAAAGTCTTCCCCACAGGTTGATGGAAAGAAAAAAAATCGTGCTCCCCTTCCCCCTTAAATAAACGGTCCCTAATGCGTCGTGGGAAAAAACGGTCTAAAAAATACCGTAACTCCCCATCCTCGTAGCGAATCACCCCTACCCTCCGATTTTTCATTCATAACTTGTGATCGAAATTGGAAGTGCTGATACTTGTTATAAAAAATACGATGCACTATTTCATTCATGACTATGAAGGTAAAGCTTAACTTCAGAATCAACTGAGTAAATGTGACCTGATACTAAAATATGCGTATTTAGAACTGAAATTTTATTTAACTAAATAATTTATTTCAGTGCATAAAAATAAAAAAAGAAGTTAAAATGAATCGATATTCAAAAGAATTTTTATATATTTTTTTATAGCTGCATATTTTATCTTTATGTTGGTTGTCGGTACGGTAAATAAAAATCGATACATACGTTAAGAAGTTTTTAATAGGAAAAAAAATTAAAATAGCAACGGAAATATAACTATATGTTAGTTCTGAATGCAGAGAAAATAAAAGACAATTCACATGATTTCAGGCAAAAAGTATTCACGAAGTAATTTTGATAATTTTATCTTTCTTATTAAATTAGAAAAAAATTAAGATTCATTTATAAATTGTTAGTTTTATTTGATTTTGTTACGATATATGTAAACCAATTCTTTGGAAGAGGAATAACAAGACACAATCAGTCATAAACAGATATGAGAAAAATCAATGGTCGTTATTATTGTAAAGTTATATTTCTCACCGTATTTACAACTAGGTAAAAAGCATTAAAAGTTAATAATATACTATACATACTCGGAGAGAAAATTC
>BMAW01028485.1:0-16253 GCA_019974015.1 Nephila pilipes | reverse complement strand
ACTGTTTGGCCAAATGAAATTACTACCTACATTAAAAACATTGCAATAAATAAAGCCCCTGGCAAAGACAATATCACAAATAAAATGCTCAAAAACTTTCCACCTAAACTAATTTTCCTCCTAACATATTTAATTAATATAATACTTAAACTACAACACTTTCCTAAAAACTGGAAAACCTCAATAATCTTTCCTATCCATAAACCGGGGGAAAATCCCCGCCTACCTGATAGCTATCGACCAATAGCATTGCGCTCTTCCTTAAGCAAACTTACAGAATCTGTCATACTGAAAAGAATCAACAACCACATTGACGCTTCCGATATTCATAACCCTAACCAATACGGCTTCACAAAAAATCTCTCTACCTCCCATCCTGTAATCAAACTAACAGAGCATATCTCATCCGGACTTGAACGTAGTAAATCAACAGGCGCGGTCTTTCTAGACATTCAAAAAGCCTTCGACCGCGTCTAAATAGGTGGTCTCACCTACAAACTTATAAACTACAACTTCCCTACACCACTTATAAAATTAATTTTTTCATATCTCACAAACAGAAACTTTCAAGTTAAAATCAATAACACACTTTCACAAACTCACTTCACAAAATATGGAGTAGTTCAAGGATCTCTTATCGGCCCAATTTTATACAACTTATACTTAAATGACGTACCACAATATACCTTAACCATATTAAACATGTATGCCGATGACACAGCCATACTGGCGAAATACAAAAACACAAAAACAGTAACATTCGCACTTAACAAACACCTAAAAATACTTGAAAACTATTATAACGACTGGAAAATCAAGATTAATGTCGAGAAATCAGCAGCAATCTTATTTTCCAGAAAAAGAATTACTAACACCGCACCCCCAACCTTCTACAATACACAAATACCGTGGTCTCAACAAACAAAATACCTCGGAGTAATACTAGACAAAAAACTTACATGGAAACCACACATTAACTACTCGCGTGAAAAATTCCGGAAAGCAAAATGCAGTATTCCCCCCCTAATCTGCCGGGATTCTAAAATGACTACTAAAAACAAATTGCTTCTGTACACAGCCGTTCTCAGACCAATTATCACTTATGCATGTCCAATTTGGGCGTATGCGGCAAAAAGTAATATTAATCTACTCGAAAAAACACAAAGCTACTAAAATCCCCACATTTAGAAAACATATCCAAAAAACTGCCAAAAATTTTTTCTCCACTCTAAACCTCACCAATAACATCAACATGATTAATCTTGAAAATTACACCCCAAGAGAAAACATTAAACGACCCAGAATAGTACTCCTTGATTCTTACAACCCTCCTTAATTTTCTCACATATTATATTCTCTATAATTTAATTTAAACAAAAAAAAAATTATACACTCGTAACCTAATAACTTCATTCACAAGCCGTATACGCCCCACAACATAAACACACCCCTAATTCAAACACATCAGCCAAGGGCAGCCAATAGGAAAGCTTCCCTCCATACTACAGCAACCAATAGGAAACCAAGACATCAGCGCCACCACTGACCGAAACCTGTACGTCCAAACTGCTAATCTTACCAGACATCAGAGACAACCAATCAGAGCACAGCTACTGAGCCCATCAAGCAGAATGTTTTAATCTTCAACTTTTAAGCCTCTCTAAAATTAGATGTAAACGAGCGCCAGCGAGTTTACACGCTTCTGCTCCGTATAAAATAATCTTGTTTAAATGAACAATTAGAAAATTCACCTTAGAGGTGGAGTGACAAGGCTAAGGGGAAAAAAAAGTTTAAAATAAGGGTGTGACCAGCAGGAGTGAATACAGCAAGCTGCAATCAATCCTGTGATTCTCCCTCAGTCAGAGAGGGAGTAGTGCAATTTTTTTAACATATAAGGGATTTGATGTCAGAAGAACGGATTGATAAATAAAAAAAAAAGGAACTATGGGGGCTTTAGAGGCTGTCTCCATTTTGTTGTCTTATATGCAAAGTTTTGTTTGTTGTTGATATCAGTGAAGATGGTTTGGGCTCTGATTAAGGGGTTGGCGTGATTTTCAATTGAGTGAAAAATATTTCTAGAAAGCTTAGTAATGAAGTTTTCTATTGGCTCTATTTGCAAGTCATTATGGATAACAGAGTTTCTAACGTACCATGGAGCGTTCGTAATAATACGTAAGATTTTGTTTTGGATTATTTGAATATTTTTAGGTGGGTCGGGGCTGCCGCTCCCCAAATAGAGGAGGCGTAGGTAATAACTGGGCGCAAAACCTGCTTATAGAGAAGAACTTTGTTTTTAAGTGAAAGGGAGGAATATCTGCCAATCAATGAGATGCAGAGATGAATTTTATTCCAAAATTTATCCTTGAGAAATTTAATGTGTTTAGCATAAGTTAATTTTTGGTCGAGATGCAGGCCCAGATATTTAACCACCAATACCCAGTTGATATCTTCGTCGAAAAGGATTAAGTTGTTTGGGGGATTTTGTCTTCCTTTTTGAAAAAGGATGGCTTGCGATTTTTCCACATTAATTGCAATTCTCCAAAGGGTTAGCCAGTTCTCTAAGGAGTCCAGATAGTTTTGCATGGTTTTTATGGTGTAACTGATGTTGTAGCCCTGGGCCAGCACCGCGGAATCATCCGCAAAGAGGCAAGTGCTAACACTGGCGTGGTGTGGAAAGTCATGCGTGTACAAATTGTACAAATGGGGCGAGAGGACCCCACCTTGAGAAGTGCCCGCATGAATTTGGCCAGGGCTGGAGTGAGTTTTGTTAATTCGAACGTTAAATTATCTATTCTTTAAGAAACAATTGATAATTTTAATGAGGTAATTAGGAAAATTTAATTTAATTAATTTATAAATCAGGCCGTCATGCCACATTTTGTCAAAGGCCCTTCTTACATCTAAGAAGACCCCAATGGTATGACGTTTGAGGACAAATCCTTCGTTGATAATATTTGTCACTCTGATGAGTTGGTGTGAAGTGGAGTGACCTTCTCTGAACCCACATTGCTCGGGGGGTATACAGTTAGTGATGGAGATATGATTTTTAATACGATTTAGGAGAATTCTTTCGAAAATCTTAGCAGTGTTGCAGAGCAGACTAATTGGTCTGTAACTCTGCGGGAATTTATGATTTTGGTTTGGCTTGGGGAGCATTATCACACTTGCAGTCTTCCAATAAGAGGGGAAGTGGTCTGTGATTAAGCATTTGTTAAGGATTTTTGTTAAATGCGTAACTGCATTTAGCGGTAGCAGTTTGAGAGCATAGTTGGGTATGTTATCTGGACCAGATGCCTTTTTTTTTGGAAGCTTTTTTATAATATTAATTATTTCAGTGGGACTGGTAAGAGGTGGAGGGGAGTACATATTTTGGTTTGCCAGATAATTTCTGACCGTATTTTCAACCCGGTCAATATTGTCATCGTCGTATGGCTCAATATTTCTTGGAAAGTGTCTTCAAGCAAATCTTTGAAAACCTCAGCTTTTTCCCTGTCGGAATAAACAATTCCATTGGGGCTGCTGAGAGGAGGAATGGTGATGGGTTTTCTTGCTATTTTTCGTTGCATATTGTAGAGTGAATTATCTTCTGGATTTAGTTGATTGAGTAAATTCTTCCAGGTTTTGTTTTTATGCTCTTTTATCAGATACTTGATTTGCCTTTGTAGGGCATTCATTTCTCTCTTATAAGTGGGGTCCCTGGTAGATTGGTATCGAATTCTAAATCTATTTTTAATCTTTATTAGCTCTCGGATATTAGGCGGGAGTCTAAGGTGGGGGGTGCTGATGGTTTTTGTCACACTAGATTCGTTAATAGCTTGTGTGATAATGCTGTTGAAGTTTTGTATTGCATGATCAATTTCATGTAAATTTATATCTGGGTTACCATCCATGTTGTGAAAGATTTTGTCTTGAAACTTTACCCAATTGGTTGTTTTCATTGTTCTGAGAATGGGAGGGAGGGAGTTATTTAATAAAAGGTCAATGATTACGGGATTGTGATCACTGCTAAGTTCATTAAATGTTTCGATATCTGCAAGTGCTAAATTTTTAGCAAATGCGATATCAAGAACAGAATTTGTGGGAGTGTTGGTTGCATAGTGTGTTGGTGCGATGGGTGCAAGTACATCAATGGCATTGTTTAATGCCCAGTCGTATAAGATATTTCCATTTCTGTTGGAGTGTCTTACGTTCCAACAAGGGTGTTTGGCGTTGAAATCTCCAAAGAGAATGGCTTTGGAGTTGTTTAGATAAAAAGCGTCAAGCTCCATGGTACTAATGGCGCCGTGTGGAGGTCGATAGATGCAGGCAATGGTTAATTTGCTATTGTCTTTAAGTTGCAAGTTGATGACTGAATTTTCAAAGGTACTGCTGTGGATGTCAATAGAATGGTGGTCAAAGGAATTTTTTATAAATATTGCCGTTCCCCCTCCCCTATGAGTAAGTCTGTCATTTCTATGGCAAATGTAATTTTGAATTTTTAAGCTGTCAGAGGGTCGAAGGTGGGTTTCTTGAATCCCAATTACGTCGGGATCATGATCGGCTATGGAGTTTTTTAATTCTTCTATTTTTCCTTTAATGCCATTAGCTTTCCAGCTAAAGATTCTAAGAGTTTTTAAGTTAGGTTGTGAACTACCCATTATTTTTGATCAGTAGTTGAGATTGTAGAATTTGGAACATATTGCCCATTTGGCTCATAATTTGGGACATTTGAAGCAATATGTCCGTTGGGTTAGGGTTTTTTTGGTTCTCAATTTTGTTGATCTCAGTGGTGTTATTTTGGTTATTTTTGTTTTTCATCCTCTCTTCCCATACATTTTTAACAGGCTTTGGCTTATAGTTTTTGGGATTATTTGGGCATCCAGAGTAGTTTGCAGGGTGGGGACCCTCGCAAAGAGCGCATTTAGGTGGGGTTTTCGTAGATTTTTTACATTTACTTGTGAAGTGTTTCTCTCCACATTTGAGGCATTTCGGTTCTCTGTTGCAAAATCTGCTATGGTGATAGAACTGTTGACACCGATAACATTGTGGGGGCATAGTATTTTTTTAATGCTTCAGTTTTAACTTTAAAGTAGCCTATGTGATCTATATTGTAAATTTCTTGGTTTGCTGGGTTTTTGTTCAAAACAACGAAGAAGAGAGGCATATTGGCATTAGTCCGTCTATTTTTTAAAATACTAATGTGATCAGGATTTGGACCGTGAGATCTTATTTCTTCTAGAATTTCGGTTTGGAATTTCGGTTCGGTTTTTCAATTGGAAGTCCTCTAATTATAATTTTTAACTGTTTTTGGCTTTGCATTTCAAAGGTGTGCGATTTTAATTTTTTAACTGAAATGAAGTTCTGTATTTTCCTATGCGCATCGATAGTTTCAGGAAATACTTTAAGCTTTCCGTTTACCATTCTTGCCATAATTTTGAAGCCAAGTAAAGTGCAAATTTCATCCATAAGAGCAGGCGTGTTTACACTTTCATCTATGATAATGGGTGGGATTCTTTTTTTATTTATTTCAGCGGTGAGGGGTTCAATTTCCTCCTCGTTATCGGAATTGGTTTCTTGGTTTGAATTTGATTCCATTGTTTGTGAGACATCCTCATTATTACTGGTTAGAGATGGGAATTCTTCAACCTCCAACGACATAAATTTGTTTTTTAGCTCGAGAGGAGCTGGGGTGATGATTGATTCGTTAATTTTGCTTTTTTTCCCTTGTTGTTTGAGAGGAGAGATTTGATTTCTTTTTATTTTGTTGGTTTTTGGAGTGGGGTTTATTGGCTGTATTTCCGCTGCTGTTATTAATTATTTTCTATTGCAGTTAGTCTTTCCTTAAGGAGATGGAGTTCGTGATCTTTATGATTAAGATGTTGTTGCAATTCATGATGATTTAGTACATTTAATCTTTTTGAGCATTTAAGAGCCAATTCCAAAATCAGCGCTTTTTTATTTAAGTAATCTACATTTGTAAGATTAAATTGGTTAATGTCTTCGATAAATTTATCCAGGTTTTCACTAATTTCTAAGTATTTATCGAAATGAATTAAATTATCAATTTCATTGTCTACATTACTGACATCAAAATCCCTAATACGAGATAAAATAGCACTTACCTCATTGACTGAGGAACTCATGTCCTCATCCGAGGAATCCGAATCCATTAGGGTAATCCAAAGGAGTAACACACGTGCGAGCACGTGTAAGCACACAATTAACTACTATGCGTAGTTGTTAAAGAAAAGTTTCACTTTTTCAAAAAATAAAATTTTTGATGGAAGGAAGAAGCACAGAAGAAATTATTGACACCAAAATAAATCGTTATCGTATCCAACACAGGCCGATGTGACTTTTAAGCCAAGTCTTGCTATAATAATACCGACCCGAGCTTAAGGGCCGCTCAGCGGCCTATGTGCTCGAAATACTTCCCAGCGTTCTTTCTTTTGAACGAGTGGGAGTTCTGAATTGTATCGATCTTTTACAAAAGACGACACTCAATGAGGGTTGCCGTATAAAAACATGTGTAGCAATATAAGTGGATTGTGGAGTGAAGCTTAAGGAAAATGTTTAATACAAGAGATTAACTTCTATAAATCTCGGTATTTATTCATTCAGCTTGTTTAATATATAGTACATTATTAATTTTTGATTTATAAATAATATAATAATTTGAGATAATCATTAAGTTGCTTGAAAAGCAACAGGACCAGAACCACTTTATCAATATAACTTCCCACCAGACCATTTACAAAGCTTATTCTCGCGCCTCTGGATTTTGTATATTCTTTCTTTTGTCTCTATTCTAAAAAACACTTCTTGAACAAACATACATTGCGAAGATTCTTATTCATGATGTAAAAATAGGAATTTGAAAACATTACCACTCTAAGTTGAATGATTTAAAATATATATATAAATATATCTGTGTTTATTAGAGCGAGAGACCTGAAATGTGTTGGTCTTATACAAAAAACGGTGCTCTATGAGGGTATCCGTTGTATTAACATGTGTAGAAGCATAGGTGGGTTGTGAAGCGGTAACTGTAACGGCTAAAATTACGAGGTACCTGTTTTAAAATTAAAAACATACCCTCTCATCAGAATTACTATTAAAAAGTTAAAGTGCATTTTTTAATAAAATTTTAGCTTAATTGTAATCAACTATAACAATTGTGATCAAGGCAACAAGCGCCTGGGCGTTCGGCAGAGTGAGGAACTGCCGAAACAAAGTTGGAAAGTAAAGTTACGAAAGCGCATTGCCATTGGACGCTGTAGCCGGTAAGCTAAGAAGCATATATAGCAATGGGCGGAGAGAGCGTTATGGGGTGGGACTTCAGTTCGAAGGTGAAAACGACTTCGTGAATTGGGTTGTGAAGCAATGCAAGATTAATACAAGAAATTAACTTGTATAAATCTCGATAATATTTATTCGTTCAACTTGTTTAATATATTAATTTTTGATTTGTACATAATATAATAATTTGAGATAATCTTAAAGTCGCTTGAAAAGCAACAAGACCAGAACCACTTTATCAATATAACTTCCCACCAGACTATTTACAAAGCTTATTCTTGCTCTTCTGGACTTTTTATATTCTTTCTTATGTCTCTATTCTATACTTCTTGAACAAACATACATTGCGAAGATTCTAATTCATGATGTAAAAATAGGAATTTGAAAATATTACCACTCTTTAAATTGAATGATTTAAAATATATATATAAAAATATTTTTTCGTGGCTGAATTGTTGGATTCTTACATTTTCGATTCTGTACGGGTACTCTCTGTGAGTAGCCGTGATCATACATGTGTAGCAAAATAGATGGGTTGTGATGCGCTACTGACCTTTTCATATTATTTCTTTCGTTCTCTATTCTAAAAAACACTTCTTGAACAAACATACGTTGGGAAGATTCTTATTCATCAAAAGATATGTAAAAGTAGGAATTTGAAATACTATCACTATTTAAATTGAATAAATTAAATTATAAACTTATATCCGATATTAAACGTTAATGTCCGAATTATATAATTTTGCATCAGACACAAATCAATCAACAAATAAATTTCATAGAAACAGGTTTACATGACGACACTCGCATTTTGTAAATTTCTGACAAGATTTTTACTAGCAGCGCCCTCTACCAGAGAAATGTGTTTATTTTTCCCCCCATAACACAAAAAAGACGGAAACGGTAATTCTGGCCGCAAACGAACATTTTTAACCATGTTTATTCTTTTATTTCTTTTTTATTTATTGATTCTTCGCAATTATCCAATCAAGTATGAAAGAAAAAATTTCTTGCTTTTGCTACATTACACCGATATTATAAGTGTTCATACCTAGAAAGGCTAGTTGCGGTCATTGGACCGTTGAACAAAAACAGCATTTTATGTTGCATATAATATTTTGTTATACGCTAGGTGTTTGTCCTTCGTTTCGGAGGAAAGTGTTAAGAAGAAACGTAAAAGAAATGCAAGGGAGGAAAAACTGCTGTTGGTCTCGAGGAATTCGTTTCGTGATTATTTTAATATGATTTAATGAAAAGGGTAAACGAGGTGATGAGGGTGACAGAACATCTGGAATGGATTCAGCACCTACAAAAACCAGTTTATATGTCATATCTTTTCACTGTTGTCGTCGCACAAAGCAATTTTTGAAATTATCATCGGTGTGCTTTGAAAAATGCATTCGATGCTTAATTTCTTCACCCTTGTGTATTAACATGATATTTTCCCTAATTTTCCAAATTTCTTTTTTTTTTTTCATAACTAAAAATTTCTTTATTGGTTTCCTGGTGTTTTTTCTAAGTTAATGTTGATCGAACGCACCCTTTGATAGATGGCTCCGAGCGTTGTTAGAGGGCGCTGTTGGTACTGATTTTGAAAGAGATCTTGGATACACTAGAATATTGACGTTTACGTTTCCACGTGCGCCTAGAGCTCTTCAAGCCCGGATACTGTGCAATGTTTTGTAGCTTTGGATAGATGGAGCTTTCATTTTTGTTGGTAGAATCCAAGAAAAGTTCAAATTGAAGAGATAATATAAATGATTTCGATTGGTTGAAAGGTAAATACCACTGATACTGCTATTGGCTGCCCTTTTGGTGAGTAAAAGGTTTAAAAATATCGAGGGTGTGGAAAAAAACAATTTATAATAATGAAAATAATTAATGTAAAGAGCAAAAAGAATAATGGAAAAGGTGCAAATTATATATATATATATATATATATATGAATAAAAATTAATTTAACTAAAGTAGTGGTGTTATATTACTCATTATCATTTATTATAATTAAATTTATTATTGATGCTTTAAAGGGTTTGGGGAAAAGTTCGCATCCTTAATATGAAGCAGAATGACCTTTAGTGTTGCAATTTATGCAACACTAAAGTTTTGTTTTTAATTTGGTATTCGCGGAAGAGTGGGCACCGGAGCATTTGATGAATCGTGGAATCATATGACAGTTTTGTGCACTGTGGTTGAATTTATTGTAGTTGTAACATTGAGTTGTTATGTCACTTTTGTAATTATCTATTGTGATTGACATATAACAAATTTTATTTAGATCGAAGATTTTTTGATTAGTTTCATTCCTAGGTAAAGTGACCATGTAAATCGGTAGCGAGAGCTTAGTTAGCCTGTTTGTTAATTGATTTACTTTTGTTAGGTTAAAACTGAATTCTTCTAGTTCTTTATGTATATCATTAACGTCTGAGACAGACAGACATAAGAATACTGACTACGTCAGCAAGTCCTCGCTTTTGCTCAAATTGATGGATTTCGTATGTAGGAGCAAACACGTGGATGTCACCCGAAGGCAGTTGATCTCAAAATAAACAGAATGAAAAAACATCAGAGTATCCAGTGAAACATTACAGTATCAACACAGTGTGATTAGAGGAACAACCAACCAAAAGTCATTGTGAACCAAAATCATGCATATTGAAGGTATGAAAAAGTAAAAGTGAAGAATGTTAAGGTGGTTTAAGTGGGAGGGACCACTTTGTAGTTTTGTAAGCGAATTAACGTCTGTGTCGTGTGGTAATACTTTTATAACTATTTTCAAAGCACGCATAATTTTAGGTTGAATGACTTAGAATTCGTATGGTTTGGTATTGAGAATTTGATTAAGCGATCGGTATTCTTCGAAATTATTATTGTACAGTTTGATGTATTCGCCTGAAAGACGAGTACGTAGTGTGGGTATTTCAGTTGTTAGTTCTTTTAAGTGTTGTTTGTAATTTTGACTTATTTTTAGCATAATTAGTTGGAAGAGATTCTTAATTTTGTTAGAATTATTTTCTGAGTTCTGTTGAGTTGTATTATCATTTTCAAGATTTTGGTTATTTTCAGTTGCAGCTAATTTTTGATACTTTTTTTGAACGGTGTAGTTAATAGTTAAATTTAATTTACGAACAGTTTTATTTTTAGGTTGTGTGATAAAACCATCAGAGTCAATTTCTTTCTTTTTAAAAGAGTTTAAGTTTGGGGAGGGATATGGGGAGTTATATACTGAGCAGCCAGCTGTATCGTAAAGCGCAATAGAAGCGTACTCACCCTCGAGTAGTTCCTATTCCTTTCCCCCTTTCTTGATCGCAATCAAGCAGGCCATATATTCAGTTTTTTCCTGGTTCATGTTTATGGAGTCGAAGAGAGCCAATTGAGATCTTTGAATTTCTCTCATTTGAGCTACATATTGGATCCTTTCTTCAATTTTTCGTCTTCTGTAACAGGGACAGCTGGTGTCGTCAGTATTAGCATATATGGAAGGGGGGTGGGGTGGATCTTGTGTATTCACTGTAGTCCATTTCATTATGCAGTTCGTTGTTCGTTTCCATTGTCAGTATCCGGTAGTGTCAGAAAAAAAAAGAAAATGAAGTCTTCGGAAATAGCACTGACGAGTGCTGTTGTTCTGAAGCTGTTATCGAAAATCAATGGATAACTAGCGTTATCTACAGTGTGAAATAGTCTCTGTATGTGTTGGATCTGATGAAACGAGCTATGCTACTGTCTCATTCGGTGTGAGACACTCGAATTCACAAGAATGTTCAGATGTATACGTGTTAAATATTTTGTTAATTATATTAGTTGTAAATCAGTTACGACTATTTGACTGCAAAGGAGAAAAGGAAATATACGACATTGAACTACCAACGCCATATTGATGACACTAAATAAATATTAAAAGCGAGTTAAAGAAATAACTATATAAGCGAAAATTAAACGAATGACATATTTGAGAATTAAACCAACTGAATAAGAACATTGGTTAAAACGCAGATACATTTTGTTTTAATTACAATGTTTATCTCTAATAATTACATAAAATATCAAAATGACATATAAAGTACTAATTTGGAATGCAGCACCTTGAGTTTAAAACGCCATTAGCGATCTCTGTCGAACACGAGATGGAAGGGAAATCTTATGAATGCTGCAGAAATCTCCTTAAATGATATGAAATGTCATTTAAAATTGTTTTTATTCTCTTTCATGTACATGTGTTGACTTTTTCGTAATAATGCGGGTAATTGTTGATAAATTTGAATGATACATGCCGAATATTCTTTGTTTCATGAATAATAAACGACTAAAAATTCATGAAATATAAATATTAAAATTGATAACACATCGTTTTCTTCAAATGATATATATATATAAAAAAGAAATAACACAAGTCATCAAACCCAATAGGTTAAAGCACATTTGAAGGGAGCCCCTTGGCGATTTTTTTAAATGGCGCCAAAGCGCGAATTTTGAAAATCGTTTGAAGATGGATACGGTAAAAAACATGGCTTCCGTTAGAGGATAATATTTTTTTGGAAGAAAAGGGTGGAATGAGGAGGAAAGAAGTTCCGTAAGGAAGAAAGGGGGGAATCGCTAAGGAAGGTGAATGAACCGTAACTTTTTTTTTTCTAAAAAATGAAGCATTTGTAAGCTGCGTTAGTAAAGCAAGTATGGACCTAAAAGCGTTTTTTTATTAAGTGAACGGTTAGAAATTAGAGGAAATAAAGCAATTACGGGAGATAATTTTTATGGCAAGAAAGGAAAAAAAATCATGTTTTTTAATAAATTACGAATTGATTCGAGGGATAAAAAGGATTTTTTTTACGTTTGAAAAAAATTAGAAAGGTTAAAGAAAGGTTTGAAAATCGTAAAAATGGTATTTTTTAAAGGAAAAGAGAGGAATTGCTTAAAAAAAAAAAGCTCAATGAAGGATAGATTAAGAATACTAGATCAATCGAAATATCATTTAAAATAAAAATGGAAACTAGGACTGTGACCGTTACAACCTTCGCAGATTTACAAGAGATGGAAGAAATGAATGAAAAAACGCTTACCTAATTTAGAAGGAACTCCTGCATCACCAGGTGGGTATACAGCTACGATAGCTTTCAGGAAAGTATTGAAAGAGTCGGTGTTAATTTGAAATATATAGGAGATCTCGTTATTAGTTTTAATACGATGTATGATACTTTCCTCCTGAAAATTACGATTTTAGTATTTCTTCCTTAATATTCGTTTTCAATCATTTTTTTTTAATTGTGTGTTTTCAAATTTTATGAAGAAGATGAATAGTCACATTTATTTTACTCTAATTATAATATATCTGGTTCAAATGTATAAATAGACACTATAATTTATTCCATCTATTTTTTATTTTGTTAGGATCAATTTTGCAAGTGTCATTTTAAAAAGGTATTTTGTAAAAGAAAAATTATCACTGGCCGGATTATAAAAACCGTTAGAGGCGCTGTAACCGATATTTTAAAAACTTCGAATGGATGTAACAGCTATTAACTGTGAATACTATTTCTTTGATTAATTTTAGCAGTGTACATGAGCAACTTTTCCTTTCAGTGTATTAATACTCTAAAATAAAATTATAAATAAACTGCTATGTATTTATCCACCGGTGACGGTATAAGGTTTTTCTACCACAAGATATTTGACCTTTGTTAAAAAATTAATGTATTGCCTAATAAAAATATCGTATTTTTTCATAATTATGCATATATACTAATCATCAGCTGTGTTACTCATTAAAGAAACGAAGTATTTCGGGGGGGGATTCAAAATTATTCGAGAAAAATATAAGGTCATACATCGCGACTGAAGACCTATATTGGTGGAATAATTACAATTTATAAAATAGATTCCTCCCTTCTCTGAGATTAGATCTGTAGTTCCGAATTTTTATAGAAATCATTATATGTGTAACTTTTTTTTTTGCAGAAATTTGCATTTCTCCAAATTTGATAAAACTTTTTCTTTTTTTTTTCTTTTCTTTTTTTTTTTTTTTTTTCATCTTTAGTATTCGAAACAAAAACTAATAGTTAGGATTTTCTGTTACGTAAGCTAAACTATCTGAATTTTAAGGTTGCCTTGAAACAAAATGCAATTTACCAATGATGTGAAGTGAAAAGAAAAAATAATAATTGGTGCTTTTGCTAATCAATAATAATATCTGAAGTTAACATTTAATCATCATGATAACGTAACGCGTAGAGAATTGCGTAAATTTTCGTTAGAACTTTTGGAATACATTGGAATGCGCATCAATTGTGCTTAGAAGCATTACTGAATTACCAGGGATACCACTTATAAGGAAGTCTTGAAATAAATGCTATTTACCCATGACGTAAAGAGGAACGAAAAAAGGTAATTGGTCCTTTTATGAATCAATAATAATATCTAAAGTTAACAATTCAACTATCATGATAGCGTAATGCATTGAAAATTGCGTAAATTTCCCTAAGTGGGGTTATAATACTTTGACGATATGCGCATCAATTGTGCTAAGAAGCATTAATGAATTACCATTAATAAATAAAAATGTTATTAAAACTACACTTCAATGCAGTGAAAAAAAATTCAGTTATTACTACCACTACGTTAATAACAATTCTATTAATCAGTACAAGTTATACCAATTCAATCATGCTATCTTCAATACTTCACGATACTAATTTTACGAATGTTAGAAAATAGAAATAAGTAGTATCAGTATTTGAGCGGACTATTACTTTTTTTTAACTGTAACAACTTTAAATAAGTTTTAAATTCATGTAGAATTTAATTTACCAATAAGTATCGATTATTAGTTTCATTTTACTACGAGTTCTCTCACGTCCTGGAGCGTAATAAATAATTCCAGTTTTAATTTACTATGATTTCTCAAAGTACTTTCAGTAGAAGTTATGGTGAATATTTATATTATTGGCGTTTTAGAAAGTCAAATATATTCCTGCCTAGATCCGGACAGTTTTAGCCCCCCCCCCCTTGTAAACATAGAAAGAATGATTTTACACAGACTACTGTTCTAACATAGAAAGAATGATTTTACACAGACTACTGTTCTATTTCGATTCTGCGGTGTGATTTTAGAAGTTCTGAGTTTTCAGAAGTTATTCTTCTATCGATCGTATTTTATACTTTTGACATAGATTCGCAAACTTAAAAACCACCAAATATGTGGCGGCAGCAATTTTTACGTTTCACAAATATCTTTAATAGGTTGTAGACAAGAAAATTATTGATAAAGCTCTTTACATTTAAGATTCCCGAAAATGCTTGTGTTTGAATTGAAAATTTATTGCTGGGCAGATCAATTTATGTCAGTTTTAATGAACCTTTATCCAGAGATTTTAGACTGAGCACCAGGGATTGCACGAGGATCTGTTCTATTTTCAATGCTTTTCTAATTATATTTGACTGAAATGAATATTAGACTGATTGAAAACGAAATAAACTTTGTCCTATCAGATTTGCTCTGATCAACATGAAATACAATTCTAACTCGTCTAGAACCTTCGTGAGTTTCTTCAAAGTAAACTGTTAAGTTGTGCAAATATCATCGAGATATTACTACGATGGGACATTCTCTTCAGCATTTAAAGCTCCTTAAATGCTTGGGCTACGACCGTGGTCCGGACTTGTGGATGAGTAATAAAGCAATGCCACATAACGATTCTTTAGCAAAAATAAACTTCTGAAGGTGTCAAATAACTTAAGCAGTTTAGCAGAGCATTCGAAAGGCTCAAAATAAAAAAAAAAATGTTTTCATGCAATTCGCCTATGAGTGAAGAAATAACACTTTCATTGTCAGAGAAGTTTAATGATATATTTAAGTTGTTATTTTTATTAAAATGATACTCCTCTGATAGTTTTGGTGACTCATTAACGCTATCGTTTTGCACGAAATAAGCTTGTTTTGTTCAAACCATTTCGATTTCCTATACATTGTCAAATGAATTCTGAATACTTTGATTGATTAATCTGCCATCATTTAACAATTCTAATACACATTCGCTTTTTGGTCCCATGGCATATAATATTAAAACATTAAAGATAGCAATAAACTCATTTAGTGAAAAAACAAGAATAAAACTGACAGACACATCTCAGAGTCTTGAATTGAATTCTTGTAGAGTGCACAAAATAAAAATTTGTAAGTTTCACCAAAATAGAATCACTATTAAATTAAATCAGATCGAGTTCTAATCCATGAATGAAATTACATATTTTTTTCGTTTCTTGATACATGCTCCTTTTGACGTTCTATGTATTTGTATAGGATGAACTAAAAAGTAGAGGTACGTAAACATTAGCAGTATTTAATTACGACATTACGGTCAAAACATTCATATACATAAAACAAAATAGCATCATTTTGTCAGAACTTGGAAAGTAATTTACTTTTCTCGGCAAACTTCATTACTGGCTGGTTGATTTGTTTTTTTTTTTCACAGCGCTGAATCCCTGTGGGATAATCGCACCAAATACGTGTAATATGAGATCTAATTTAATAAAAACGATTATGCAAATAAATGCAACAGTGGGAATTATATAAAAGCAAAGGATATATAAAGTCATTTATATTAACATGCGAAGGTGGTTGAAAAAGACAACGCGCTGAGAATGGGCAACCCCCTTAGATAGTTTTTTCAAGAAATCAATGAATAAAATGCCCTTCTCATCCCAAAAAATCTTAACTTTTACGGTCGATGAGACCGTCTTCGCTTTTTTTTTTGGAACAGATTCACCGGAAGTAACCCATTGTTTTGATAGTTACTTGGTTTCTAGTGAATTATGATGATTTTGATTTGATTCTGTTATTAACGTGAAACTGAAGATAAACACGAGGGCTATTGGCGACGGACCTCGTCCTATTGCGCATATGTTCCGACTCGACCAGCAAGCTTATATTTATGATAACATTACGGCTCCATGAATTTCCGAGCGTAATGTTAAACCTATTT
>BMAW01028477.1:0-30198 GCA_019974015.1 Nephila pilipes | reverse complement strand
TTGTTCCTTACATATTTTTTTTATAAAAAGAATAATTTAAATTTTTCAATGGTATATAATTGATTGACTTTCTAGTATATGAATATGCATACTGATTTCAAGAGCACTTCTTACATTGATTTATGAAAAAGTGTAGTTGCATTCATTAAATATTATTTCCAATGCCTAGAAACGATTTTCCGGTGTTCTTTATATTTGAATTTGCTCAAAATAAGATTTACATCGTTTTTCTCATTGACTGAAACAACTTTATAACCGTATTACAAATTATTTAATATGGATTCATGCAAAATGACCCAATATTAGAATTAAATAAAATCATTAATATTTAATAATTCCTATCACAATTATATTCTTAACGAGTTAAAATTAAATTCTGCTATAATGAAACAAAAAGGAGGAAATTGGTACATCAAAATGCAATTTTAATCAAACGCATCAAAAATATTTAAAATTGTATATAAAGTGTAACTATTATTTACACACAAGATTGATGAATAATTTCTGATTTGCATAAAATCAGCTCAATACAATGCTTTTCTTAAATATAAATATGGTATTTTAAGAAATATTGAAACTCACTATCATATCTGATTAAAATTCGCAAAAAAGTTATATGCCAGTAAATGAACAAGAAAGAGCTTTCGAAATATACGCAAATGGAAATAAAAGGTTTTTCTTTCTATTTCGCAGATAAAGTTGTAAGATGAAAGAAAATATTATGTCTTTACGTAAAGTGTATTCTATTAAAAATAATAGTGATATTTGTTTTCTAAAATTTGTATTTATATAAAAAAAAAAAAATATTAAAATTGCATCTTTTTTCGAGAATTAACTTATTATCTTAAATTTCTTTTTACAGTGAAGTAAATTCATATATCAAGCATTTTAAAGTAATAAAATAAACTATTTAATTGGAAGCTGTGCCTTCAGATACTAGATAAGTAACAAATATTTAACTTAAATAAATATATTTGTACACAAATTAATTTGAAAAATCGAATTTTCCAAATAAACAAGACTCTTACTGAAGAACACTAGTGTAGATAATTTATAAAAATATAAAAACATTTTGGCATAAATATGATAATTATGTTACTTTTTCTGTTCCTTAAAAATAATATGCAAGCTTCTTCATGGAAATTTAGACGCAATTTATTAATAATTGGAATACTTCTGTTGAAATGAAATAGTCAAACAATATTTTGAACAAATTTAATAGGAGTTACATCATCAATATGCTTTTTGTGTATTGCGAAATATGTATTATGGTTTATTTCACCCTCCAATTCAGTCCAACTTAAACCCTTATTCATTCATTAAAGTATCTTTAACAATGTCTTAAGTCCATAAATATTACCGAATGATCACTTAAATAGCTATTATAGGTACTAAAATCTGAAAAAGAAAGAAATTACAGTGCTGGTTTATTTTGCTATGGATAGTAACAAATTAATATTACATCCATTTGTTATGATTTTTTTCTGTACGCTCATATTGGTGTTTCAAAAATGTTTATTTTTATTAAAATATTTTAAATATCCTTCGATTCCAGTAAATTGAAGATATTTTTTTTTCATTCTGAATAGTACGATTTATATTCTCAAGAAGCATATCTTCAAAGAGTAACGTATTTCTTTTAATATAAAAATGTATCTAAATGTAGATCATTCTATTTAGATCATTCAATCAATTTCTAAGTTGTATGATGTTTGTGAAGCATATATATTGTTTTATAAAATCAAACTTTCGAATGCTTAATTGCTGACAAAATAATGTAACTTATAGAAAATAAAAAATGTATTTATATACGGTACCAAAATATTAAAAATTACAAAAATGTATCATGATTATATTTATCATTTTTTACTAATAGAATTCTAACCACACAATAAAATTTAGAATATTAGTAGAAAGATACAGAAATTCTTACAATAAAATTTGCACATTCTTTAGAACAGTGGTAATATATTCATAACTGACTTGTAGTACTATTTGAGTGCTAAAGCATAAAATTTAACCTCTCAATTTAAAACATTTTGTAAAAATTATCATATTGATTACAAAATGTATCGACTAATTTGGGCTTATCTTAGAATTATTGTTTCTGTTCTATTTATAAGAAAACTGTCATAAGAAATAAAATAACATTTTTACCATTTGATAGATTTGTTTCAATAATTCTGATGGATTGTCCTGAAAAAAAGTAGGGTAACATTTGACTTAAATGATACAGTCGTTCATTGTAAAAGAAATAGTAATAAATTTGTTTTACATTTGACTTTCTATAAATCATGGTGTTCAGAACTGGATACTTTTCCTGCAGATACCACGTGACTTCCTCCTGAAGCGCTGTAGACAGAAGTGAGCAGAGAGTACCAAAACAGAAAAAAACTTAAATAGAACGTTTTCACACTCTAATGTACTCGTTTGTTGCGTTATGTAGTGTGATGTGTAACTTTCTGTAGTACATGAATTAATGTTAATAATACATTATCTTATTTACAAGGGAGTGCAGTCATTTTTCGGAGTAGATAATTAATTTAACTGGACAATTTCTTTGCAGCTAAAGATAAAGCTTTAATGCACGAACTACAGAGAATGACAGAAGAGGTGCATCAATGTTTTCATATTCTTAATGAATAATTACATATCAATTCTGAATTTAAAAAGAGAAAAAGTGGTTTCTTGATATGGTATCCCTACCTGGTTATGATCTTGTGCTTTAAATAATTTTAAGTACATAAATATATACGAGATTGAACGTATATATTTGAAAATACTTTGATTATTATATATAATACATTTGATTTTGATAGTGGCAAACGCTCTGAACTGATTCAGTTATTCAAAAAAAAAGCATACAACATTAAAAACGTCAGTTACTAAACTTATTCTTTAAATTTAAGAATAAATTCAGGAAACAGAAGTATCTGCTGATGAGAGAAACAATGTTTTTTATAAAAAACAATCAAATGATATATTCGATTACTTTAAATTGATTAATTCTCATTTAGGAAAGTTATTAAAACCCGAGGATCTGAATAAAGATTTAGAATCAGCTGAAAAATTTCTTCAAAAATTTGTAGCTTGGAGCTTCAAAGCAAATGTATATTTGCAAAGTTTGTATCAAAATAAAGCTACTCTCGACCCTCTTAATCTACCCAGCCATTCTGAACATGAAACGGGTGTTATACACCAAACAATCAACGTCGAAATTTTCTGGTAATATTTGTTAATGGCTTACATTATGCAACTTTTACGAGACGTAGATACATAATAATACATCTCAAGACGACGTAAGTATATTTTATATTTAAAATCCCATTTAACTGGAATAGCTTTGGAAACTATTGCAGATTTTTCTATTTTTCAAGAAAATTATGTTAAAGCTGTTGATTGGCTAGAACAGTGATTCGGCAGTAAAGAAAGTTTCATAAACACTAACATTAGTCAGTTATTAGAAATTCTCCCACTTAAGCGTTCGAGTGATGTAAAAGTTTTTGGCAACTCTTTGATAAAATTCAAATTCATATCAGAAGCTTAGAATCTTTAGGTATTTCTTCAGTTATTTTAGTACTTTATAACGCCCTCTAGCTCTACCAAATGAATTAGTATTTGAACTTAATAAAGAATTCAGAAAAGAATATTCCGTTAGTGATTTAAGACTAGAATTAGCGAGGCGGATCATCTCTGACTCAAAACACATGTTTTTACTTGTTCGATAGTTGCATTTCAAAATTAAGTATTCTAATTTTTTGACTTTTTCTAAATATCCAATCTAAAGCCTTAAAACGAATTTGGTTGAATTCTTAGGAATAATTTTTTTATTTACATGTTTTCACACCAGAACTACCATGGAGGTCATAGTTGACACAAAGAATATAATTGTCTTTTCTTTTATTTCAACTAGAATTTCATATCTATATTTTTCAATTGTAAAAGAATTGTTGTAGGAGATGTATTGTACCTACTTTTTTACAAAAAAGTGAAAATAATAGGATATATCCACACATCTGGGCTGATGTGGAAGCTTTTGCGATTAGAAGCTATTGTATCTATGTATTGGAATTTAGTAAAATGTTCTTATATCTTTTATATATATCTTTTATACATAATTTTTCTAAATAACATGTCCTGATCATAAGGAAAATTTTGTTATAAACGAAGAAAGAAGTATTGTGGAAAATGCTCATATAGTTAATTTCATCGTCTGAATCTTATTCAAGTGACAGCGAGGTGAATGAAAATATTCCAACTAAATGCAACTCAAGAATTTCTAAAGCAACAAAGAATTGTAAAAGTGCTGAGAAAAAAGTATCAAAAATAAAGGAGAACAATCACCTCTTCAAAGTGATTAGGAAAAATCGAAAAATGGAACTAGATGAAAAATATATCCGCAGCGTATAATTTCTTCTTATAGACAACGTATTTGAAACATTCTTAAAGTAAATACGGGAACTACACCTTATTCCAAAATAAATATTATTAATAGCAGTCCTACAATTTTCTAGAGGTTTTACATAAATGATAAAATTTTGAATGTCATGAAGAAATGAACAGAAGGTTGAAGAAAGATCAAAATTAAATCATGAAACTTGGAGCATTTCTCTCGATGAACTGAATTCCTTTATAGTAATATTATATGTTTGGGGAACTTATGCTGCAAAAGGGGGTTCCTTCATTAATATCTGGTGACTAAATGTTTTTCCCTTCAACAATGAGCGTGAAAAGATTTTTAGAAATCATGTGATATATGCGTTTTGACTTGAAAGTTTCAAAATCAGACAGACTGAAAGATGATAAATTTACACTAATATCAGAGGTTTTGAATACTTTTATAGAACATTGTCTCGTGTGTTAGAAACTATTACTGTAGATGAGTAGCTATTTCTGTCAAAGATACGCTGTACATTTTTGGAATATATGCCAAACAAACCCAGCAAATTTGGTATCAATTTTTTGTCTTCTGTAAATGGGAGCTCAAAGTACATAATCAACGCATTTCCATATTTAGGAAAAGATTATTTCAAATCAAAGGACCTAAGTGTTGATGTAAATGTTGCTCTAATGTTAGTACAGTCTTATCTCAAAACAGGACGAAATATAGCAAGTGGCAGATTTTTTTACTTTCAAGAACTTGTAGAAAACCCAAAAGAAAACGGTTTGAGGTGAGGTGAAATATTCAGTTAAGCGAAAAGTGAAGTTTCAAAATCTTAGATGAAAACGAAAAAAAAAATTAAATTCAACAACCTTCCTGACACATAAGAACACAATTCTTGCTTCTTACCAAAATGAAAAATGCAAAAATATACTTCTTCTTAAACATCACATTCTTTATCAGAAATTCCTCAAAATGTGTTAGAAGCAGCAAATTTTGTGCAAATTTTGTGGAATTGTAAAATAATAAATTTCTATAATTCCACAAAATGTGTTGTCTTGTTTGATTCGATGATGTAGATCAGATGGTTAGAAAATATTCCAGGAAATCTGCATCAAGGCATTGGTCTATGCATGTTTTTTTTTCATCAAAATTTTAGACCCAGTGGTGATTAATGTATGATTAGTTTTTAAAGAGAGAACAGGCTCTAATCTGATTAGAAGATGCTGTATTCTGAAATTAGCAGTGAAGTTAAGGTAGAAAGAAATTGCAAAAAATGCAGAAGTTAATCGCCCATTTACTACCCAAAAAGCTTCAAACATGCAATAAATCAATGCAAAGGGAATTAAATTTTTATTGTGGTGAAACATTTTCCAAATTTGTAAATAGATTAAGCACAGCATACAAAGAAACAAAGACTATATAATTCTGTGTGAATTGTTTCAAGAAAAAATGGTATAATATAAGTAAAATGGTATGCAAACTAAGTTCTTATTGTAATTTAATATCTTATTAATCTGCAGGAACATTATGAGATTTAAACTAAGTAAAATATAGGTTATTTAAATGATATTTTTACATTTCATTTTATACAACCTACACAAATCTATAGTATGTATTCAGTAATTAGAAACTGATAAATATTTCTTAAAGATAATTTCCTATTAACTGTAAATTTCCTATTATGTAATATTCTAAAAGTTAAATTTGATAAATCATTAAGTAAAAATCATTATATTTATCATATAACATATTATTTTACGTCTGTATAATTATAAAAAATTAAGATTGACATGACTGGAGTCCGTGAGTCAGCTATGAATTTCCACGAAAGTTCTAAGTATACCAGAAATACGGTAACTCTAGTGTTAATTGTTTTTTTAGAAAAGCTTTAAACGGGATAAGAAAAAACAGAGTTATGTCCAGCAAATCAAAATTCGCAATCACATATTCCATTAAGTGTTAATATTGTGAGTTAGCAAAGAGGAAACCGGAATGAAAGGAAGCAAACGGAGCTAACTGCAGTTGCCAGCCAATTGTTTGTTTACAATTCCGCCGCGAAATCTAAGTTGTATCATTTCTAAAGTGACTCATCTCATGCAAGTATAAATCGTGAATTTAGGAAAACCTTATCACTTGAACAACAGAAATATATATTAATAACAAAAGTTTTTTTTGTCTTCGCTGCTTTATTCCTAGATTCGCTGCGAAGGCTCTTTTGTAAAATAAAAGTAGAATGTACTAATTGTAGGAAGACATGTTGGTATTATTTTTTACGATGAAAAATACTATGGAAAGGTCTAACCTCATATCTGTTTTGTAGGAGAATATATATATATAATTCTAATAAAATTTTTAAACTAATTTTTTAAGTTTTGACATAATATACTATAGTAACAGTTTTAAATTAAGATACTATTTTAACAAATGAAAAATATATTGAAAATATATAAATTAATTCTTAATTATATAACGTAGATATCCAGGTAAATATTTCACAAAAATTAATTATTTATGGTATTAACCCTCTAAGCGTTTCACACGCTTTTTTCCGTACTGTCCGAGATATTCCGAAAGCGTTTGCGCCGTAAAATCCCGTGTGGCTGTGAGCGCACCGAAAGCGTCAGAGCCGTGTTTTTTCGCCATCACAGGATGTATTCGAGATCGTTTGCGCCGGGTTTTTCTGCAATTCCTTCCCCCCCTTTTAAAAGTTTTACATCTTGTTAGATAATTGGGGAGGGTTGCGGACACACAATGAACTTTGACAGGAAATTTTATGGCTCACAAGGGAACCCCGCTCTTGCCCTTAGGGCTAGAGAGAGTTCCATTGAGACATTCGTTCAAGACGGGAAGGGGAAAATTTCCTTTCAAGTGTGTTTGTTGGTCAACTTGAGTTGAGATTTTATTGGGTTTATGAAAGAAATGCGTCCCTTGACCTAGCTTTCGAGATAAAATTTTTTATTTAAACCAATCCAAAAAACGCTTTAAAGTTC
The DNA here is from genome assembly GCA_019974015.1 of Nephila pilipes. NCBI lineage: Eukaryota > Metazoa > Arthropoda > Arachnida > Araneae > Nephilidae > Nephila > Nephila pilipes. The sequence goes on along the minus strand of BMAW01028477.1, from coordinate 22,824 downwards.
AATCACAAAATTAACTAGATTTTAATCCCATTTTTAATTAATATTCATTTGGAATTTTAACAAATTTAGATAGAGTAGGAAACCTAGAATAGGAAGTAAAACCTACTGACTTTTATATTGTTACAAATTACTCATATTTCTTTGATTGCTAAAAATTCACCTTTTATTTTCCTCATATTAAAATCAGATAGAGTTAAAGTTTATGTTATTTCTAAATCGAAAACACAAATATATCTATAAAATGTTTGTTCATCAGAGATAATAGAAATAAATAAATACGTTCTATTGTTTCATTGTATTCTTTATTCACTACTTTCAGTAAAATATTTATTTCTAATAACGTGTCATAAATTAAAAACAATTTGATCAAAATCAGAAACGCTTTAAGATTTCAATTATTACAAGTAATTTTAACTTCTGTATTTCTTACTTTTAAAATCTCTAATGCATGAATAAAGTAATACCAAAATTAAACTTTTTAAAATCTACTAGTTTTTTTTTTTTTCATAATTTCAAAGCCAGGTATTCAGGACAGCTTACGCATGATACTCAGTTTTGTAATGTTAAGTTTTGAAATACATCCGAATTTTAAATAACTGAACTACATCTTCCCTCAAAGAGAAAAAGAATGCGATTTCCCACTCCAACTCATATTTTTCAAACTTGATTTTTGAAAAATTAGTAATTAATAGCATCTGCACACATTTATATTTGTTCATACGTGTAAGTATCAACTGTACTTTTGCACAGATACTTTTGATTACTAATTATTTGAAGATTCAAATTTAAAAAATATTCATATGTGTTAAATCCCTTATAATTTATCTTCTGTTAAAGGATAATTGAAGTACATGTAATTAAAATCCGGACATTTTTCGTAATCTTAACATTATACAACTACGAATTTTACATAAGCTACCCTGAAAATCTGCTTTTCAAATTACATCAAAAAATATTTATGTATGGTACATACAAAGTTAAAAATTATTAATCACATAAATTTACAATTCTATGAAAATTTAAAATATAAAATTCAAAATTTAATAAATTTCATCGCCAGCATATTTTCATATATTCCGTAAGTTTTTTACAAATCAGTTAAAAACCGCACGTCATTAGCAAAAAATATGCTGAACAATTTGATGAATATAAAATAAAAATTTTACTTGGAAGCAAAGCTGAGATACTAAAACTTCGGTATACAAAATTATGAGCATATCTACAATAGTTTCTGAAATAATTATTTTAAAATTCAGTTAGAAATTTGTTCGTTATATTATACGTAATATTAAATATACCGTCAACATAATAAAGTAATAGTTTGATGCATTCACAGATTATTAAAAATAGATATAAGTGACATTATTATCACAAATGTTAAAAAAATTATAATTTTAAATTCAATTATAATTTTAAATTAAATTGTACACTGTTATATATACACAATATTGTGTTTCACAAACAATTTTTTCTCAAATAACAAATTGTTCTGAAAGTAGGTATTAAGGTACTTTAAAGACTTAGTACTTTTGTTTTGTTTAAGCATTTAATATAAAATATTTATTTTTTTTTTCTTATGTGTCTCTGATATTTTTAACATTTGTAACAATTAAAATTATTGCTTATATACGATTCTTTGCATTTTTTTGTAAATTGAATGAACACTTTGATTACAATTTTGTTTATTTGAGAACATATGAACACTGATTTATTTTATTCATGAAATACAAGTTTGAATAAATTGACTCTTTTTGCATTTGTTTTAAAATATGTATATTATATTGAAATTTAAACTACCCAAAATTATACCTGATTTGTTATAAACGAATTTTTGATCTAATAAACACATATAACTCTTTTTAGGTACAATTTGTAAAATGGACTAAAATTAATAGATGAATATTATTTTTACATATTGTGAATATTTTGCACTGAACTTAAACATATATTTTAGTCCCTTTAAGGTTGGAGAAGCAAATCGTAAGCAATTTTGCATTCATTTTGATATTGAATATAAAAAGCTGCTCGGCTATTCAGAAGTGAGGTGGTTTACTTTGAAACCAGCACACAAACAGAGCACAAATAGAGTGCATTTTGAAATTATATGATCCGCTTCGGTCAAGTTATTTAAATTTAAAAAATACCTTACATTTGGAAAAAATATCACCTTTCAATAGATCAAATCATACGCTCTCTTTTCTCTACAGCCAGACATTATTTTTCTGTAAAACTACCAAAGAAATTAAACATCATAACATTTCAGCTACAGTTTATTTTATTCCGATATAGAACGAGATATGATGATAAATTCGTACCATTAATACTAAAGAATAAACTAACAATTATATATGGTTATATTCCTGGGATTAAGAATACATTTCTAAAATTTAAAATTGCTTACAAAATTTGTTATGAATTCTTTGAGGAAATGTTTGTCAACTTCACTGAACTAAAGTGTTTTAAGTGTACTGTTTTGAAAGACAAATTAAAAAGGGAAAAGTTTCTCTCACTGCCAAATTTGTAATAACTGATATGTAAGATGTAGTAATCGATGACAATTTTCTGTTAAAAGATATAATACGAATATGTACTTAAAGTTTGAAAACACCAAAGAAACAGAAAGTTGAAAATTAAAATGTGGGATTGAAGATGGCTAGAAATATTTTGACATTTTGAAGAATATATACTCCATTAAAATTTAAAATTATTTATTGAATGTAAAATATATTACCTTTGCACAAAAGTGGATGTAGATGGGGTATTTCGCTTAGAGCAGAGGTATTCAACCTCTTGCACTTTGGGGAACCTTTTGAGCTTACCATTACCTTCAAGGAACCCCTTGATCAAACAGCAGAAAAAATAGGATATCAAAGCTCTTTATCCTAATCAAATTTACAAAATTATTATTGCATTTCTATTTTTTTATTAGAAACGTCTTAGTAAGATTAATGAATGTTAAGGTAGCGAAAGTTTTTTTTTTTTCCTAAAATATGGCCTATGCAAAATAAACAAAAGCAATATTTTTTTAAATATAACAAATAATGAAAAAAAAAAAGAATTTTAATGATTTGACCATGATTATTTTTTATTGCAAAGTATTTTTACGTCATTAAAAATTTCTGAAACCATCAACCTAATGTCTTCTTCAGCATCCGACCTATTTCTGTATTTTGTATTTGTCGCAGTGTACAAAGAGAAAGATTTTTCGCATATGTAGGTTGAAACATATGATATTAGATGTTTCACAACTCTTACGGCAATTTCATGATATTATTTTCTATTGTCAATCAAAAAATACATTATAACACTTAACTAACTTTTAATTTCAATTGAGTATACATCAATGTGATATATCAATCAAACTGATATACACTCAATTTTTTTCTTTTGTTGGGAGTTCGGAGGTTTTCTTCTTTTATTGGGTTTAGTTTAGTGTTTTCTTATTAACGTCGCACTGGAAGCAACACGAGGGCTATTGGCAATGGACCTCGTAATTTTGAACTTCGGTCAAGTGCAGAGGACGACACTTGAGCTGGCACCCCCTCTCCTAACTTCCACACCACACCAACTTCTTTTATTGGGAGTTCAGTGAATTAAAAGTCTTAAAAAGATTTTGGATCCAAGATAATTTTTTATTTTGAACAGGATTCAAAAAAGGTTTTTTGCAGATCTGATATATGTTTGACCAAACTAATTTTTACATTTTTATGAGGATCAGCGTTACCGTCCACTAAAATATTATGCAAATTACTAAAGCATTTAATATTATCTTTCAAAATAAATTCTGTTCAAAATTTCAATTTTAAAACAGTGGCGCCAATTTTACTTCATACCTCGAAAATAATGAATAAGTGTGCATTCTTCACCTGATCCAAAAAACGCCTAAATATGTGACCTAATGCGTCTCGATTACTGTATTTGAAACACGTGATTTTACGAAATTTAAGATTTTATTTTATCCTTAAAATATTTATTGATATTTATTTTTACAAGCAAACTGCTTCTGAGAATTCAATCTTCTATAAAAATTAAACTTTTATGACAATTCTGGCGCTTTGATTAAGCAAATAGTGCTTGATAGCAAATACTAATCATTAATTTTTTTCAAAACATGCAAACAATTTTGTATTTTCTTGGTCTCGTATTCAATAATGAATATAGGGTGCTTTTTCTAGGTTAAAATCGTAATATTAAAATTAAAAAAAAAGTTTTTAAAAATTACAGAAAAAAAAAATTTTCTATTGTTTGAAGCAAACAAATATTTTTCAACTATGAACCCACCAATTTTTATCAAGCTATATTTTTTTATTCTTCATTTGTTAGAACGCTTTTATTGAAACTCAATAGATCGGGCGAACATCTTCCAAGTTCTGATCTGTGAATAATCTGAACCCCATTCCTGCTTGCTTGTAGCCTGCCGTACAAGATTTCCCCTAGGCAACGAAATCGCTTATCTAAGCGTCGGATCTAAGCAATTAAATGCCCAACCCAAGGGGTTGTGTGGACCACCCGCGTCATAAAAGGGGGTAGGAACAGGAGGCTCTTGCATTTTTGAAGAATTTGTGAATGGAAAGGGAAAACTTTTCGGGACCTTTAGCTGTGCCTAAGTAGATCGCTTTCGGTATAGCTTTACACAAAAAAGTAAAACGCTCGGAGGGTTAATTGATATTGATCGTTTATATGGTTTCGTACAGGTTTTATTAAAAGTGAAGTGTTATTTATTCTTAAGATTGAAAAAGTATTTTAAGCATTCATTCAATAAATATTAACTTTAACAATAAATTTTAATAAAATATTATATACACATATCACTAATGGGATTTAGATGTCCAGTTATATATAAAACTATTTGTATTCCTCTGATGAATTGATTATTTCTTGACAAACCATTTACTTATATAACACATACGCATCTTAAAATAGTTTTCTAGTAAGAGTTCTCTTTTGAAACAAATTGTCTTCAGAAATATATAATGACATTCTGAAAAAAAAGATAGCTGGTATTTTACTTTGGCGTAATTTAAATGTGAATTAGTATCTTCGAAATTATGATTGAAAGAATTTCAAGTTATGTTTGAAATTTGAGCTAAAAGTTAATGAATAATACTAATTTTGAGCTAAATATTGCTTTAACACAATAATTATGTTAAGTAGTTTCTTGTGAATTTCTGTTTGTTGTAATAAGAAAAAAAACTATATTGTATAAATAACCAGTTTTTCATAGTATGAGCTTTTAAAAAGTTTATTCATTGTTTCACTTCGTACAAATACCCCTTTTCTTTTATTTTCTGCCTTATTTCCTCAAACGAAATTTAATGTTTCTCTTACTCATCACTCATTTCCCCAAAGAAGAACTCGATAAAGTGACATTAATTCAACCTAATGATCATCAACTATCACTTTTAAGGAAGTTTGAATAGCATTCTTCTTCCTAACGCTTCTTCGTTGTCCTAACACACTGCGATTGGTCCGGAACCAGAAAGCATAGGGATTTCATTCCTTTTAATGCGATTTCCTGGGAAAATAAATTGATCCCAAAGGTTGTCTGAATCCGAGAGTAATTCCATTAAGACTTTCTGAATCCCCTACGAAAATAGTTCTTATTCGGAAGAAAAATAGAGCCCCAACTTCTGAGGTTTAGAACGAATGGCGAATTGGATTTCACAGCACATTTATTATTCTACACCGAATTTTACATGCTGCCTGAATCTTAAGCTAAAGAGGAATATAAATTAGTTCAATATAAAAATAATATTTTATTAAATACTATTAATAACATTATTTTCTTTAAATATTTTTTTTAGAGAAATTACAAAAGAAAAGAAAGAAATGGGATTGATTTTTTTTTATGTAGTGATTTTGTTTATAGTTAAAATCTAATTTACTCTTTAATAATTAGCTGTCTTATTTAAAAGTGAATTTAGCTTAAAGGTGATAAATATGGCAAATATCTTAACGAAAGACATAACATACATATCTTTGTAAACTTTATTGTAATCCGCACGTTTTTGCAAAAACAATATAAAAATATAACTTACTATTATTTTTTTTACAATGAAATTATTTTTAGTTATAATACTTATATATCTGATTTAATAATTATTAATATCAATATATTTAAAAATTTCTATTCAGTGCCTTCAGGGATCACATATGACGGATTTTCATATTACTTAACATATCTTGAAAGCCTTTGAAGTAATTTAATTTTAAATGAACCATTATTATGTAAAAATACAATTAGTTACTTACTGCTTGTTAAAATGTCTTAATTTGAAATGTTCGTAGCAAAAATTATTTGTTGTAACTCTGGAACAACTATTGTGTTTTGAATTTGAATTAGTTTATAGCACTAATAGAAAAATTCGTTATCTTTCATTTTTTTGTTAGCTTAGATTTGTGGTTGGGAGCATTAATAAAAAATAATCATTAGTATCATAATCATATATTGAGTAGTATTTCTACCACAAAAATAGATCATTGATACATGTAAATACTACGGAAATAAGTAGCTTTCTATTAATATATTGAAATAATGCAAAATATGAGTATTTATGTTTTTAACTAATGTTTTATTTTTATTTGGACTGAACTTATCATATTTTGAAATTTCAAAGATTTATTTTTTAATTACTTCAATCATAATTTGGAGCTCTATCTCCAAAACTTTTATATTAGTATAATTAATCGGAATAAATTATTCAAAAATGTAAATGTAACACAAATGGAATATGTATTTGTAAATTTTTCTCTTCAAGGAAATGATGATAATATAGCAAAAGCAAAAAATGTATCTCAAACAAAGATTGAACATCAGAACCAACTATCAGAATTTTCAAGAAATTATAATCATAAAACTTCTTACAATCGACATTTACTTAAAAGTCTTTAATAGAAATTAATTAAAACCATTGACCAAGTTTTCTCTCTACCATAATAACACGACCCATAAGAGAAAAGTTAGGCAAGTGCTTTCAAATATCTCAAATAATATTAAAGATATTACAGAAACTTGTAAAAACTTTTAAATTAAAATAAAGAATGAGCAAAGTTTCATAATAAATAAACAGAAGTAAATGAATGAAAGTAATATGAATATAAATTTTGAAATTCTATGCTGTAAGAAATTAAATGCCATCAAATGATAATTAAAATTTACAAAACATATCATTTTATGATAGATTTAATATTTAAGTTCTTAAGTATCTAAATAATTTTCAAATGAGTAAAATAATATATGACTATGAATTATTACAAAGATAGAATAATGATAAATAACAAAGTAGTATTTTTTAAGACTAAGCAATTTTAATTATTACTTTTAAAGTTAAGAAAATATAGTTAAATTCTACAAAATAACGGCAAATAAAATAAATAGTTATAATTTCAAAAGCAATAAATATTAAGTTTTCTGAAGTGTTTTTCTAATATAATGATAACTCGGTTAAAATGTTGACAATGTAGTGTAAATATATATGAAGTTTTACCCAACCACGATTCTGGAGCAACCAGGATAAATATATGCGTATTAGGCAAGATTCCATTCCAGCAATTGTGAATCTCAGAACATGGATAAAATCTAGTTTACAATTTTAAGATATTGCTGTTGGAATTTAGTGATACTCAAAGCACACTAGATACTTGTATGAAATTGCATTCATGTAAACTAGAATGAAGCATTCTGATGGAGTTACGGAAATCATCAAAATGAAAATATTTTTTACAGAGGTTTATCCAATTAGAATAATGACTTGAAGATTTTGTATAAGCTTCTTATACGATAGAGTATTTTACATAATGAAAATGGATTGAGGATTCGGAAAAGAATGATTGGGGTACAAATTTTCAGTACCAAATAACGTAAAAATATATTCGGCAGTTCAAAAGAAGTTAAAAGTTCAATTGAATAAATAACAGGTTTCTTTGCAATGTAAATAGTATCATTGGACTTGTATACTTGTAGAATTTTCAAAATTTGCAACTGAAGTAGTTTATTCATGATGTTTATTGTGTAGTTTGGTAGTGCAATGATTACCTTTTGGAAAATCCATGTACGTATGGAAACATAGTATGTAAAGGGTTTTCCTCGGTATTAAATAAAATCTCATTACTTTCCATTACTATAATCATCAAGATTAAGAGGAATCGTTAATTTTCTTGTTGAAGAAGATTATCAGTTAATTTGGGATAGAAGCCGCTTCAATTGAAACCAAACTTATTGAATGCAGAAATGTTATCAGCTAACGTTCCAGCAATAATAATAATAACCGACAGTTTTTGCCGACATTCTCAAGTTAGGATTAAGATAATATGACGCATTATCATGTTTTTGTGACGTAGGGTTTCCGCAGAGACAATAAGGGCTTAAAATAATGTCTTGTGGACCATAATACATTCTTCCCAGATTAGAGGCTCGCAACACTGCAAAAATTCTGTTGTTCCTGAATATTTAGAAGAGTTTCACGTTAGCTTCTTTAGGCATTTATATTCAAAAGCAACTTGAATGCTGAAGGCGTTGTCCCTCCTCCAGTCAACAATTCTAGGTACTCAAAAGGAGTAACAACTTGGGAAATCACGCTTCTCCATCCGACAATATCTAAAATTAGCAATAAGGAAAGTCTTATGTGTATCGTGGAGAAATTTAAGAAATTAATTACTAGTATTACTTTATAAAACCAATTCAATTAATTTAATAGGTGATTGATTTTGATCAGGCTCCATTTTATCTCTTATCTCTTTTCATAATCTCACGAGTGCTTAAGAGTTGTAACTCCATTCTTTTAGCACTTCATAGGTAGAAGTAGTATAAGCTTTGGGATCTAGATTAGGCTGAGGAAATTTATTGGATTTCAAACATGACCGTTCTAACGGTTTAATGTTGTAGCCAGTGGTAAATATATTTGTTGAAGACTTTAGCTTTAAACTGAAAAGTCATATTCCGTTGTTCATTTCATGCTTGATGTATTATATCTCCAGAAATACTTTCCTTATGGTTGGGAATAGAACATGAATGTGAATTTGTTAGTTTAAATTGCACTGAGAAAAAATACAACAGCTGTTGATGGTGGAATTTTTAATTGTTAACCTCTGTCCAGTGACAAGGATGATACCTGAGCTATCTTATTCCACTCCAATTTTCCATAATGTAGGATGGAAGATCTAGGATCTGATTTAATATGTATCACTTCACCTAAACTACGAGTCATTAGTGACCTATCCTACGACATAACAAATACAACGCCTGTTGCGAATCCTCGATTATAACAATTAGATTATTACAACCACGTTTGGAGTTAGACATAGCTTATCTTTGCAATATAAAAGCAAAGCTTGTAAGAAATATTCTTGGTGAGCGCGTAGTAGCAGCCTGTTCTGAAGTCACATTCCAACACTCAACATTTTCAAGAAGATTTTTAACCCGTTCGCTCCCAGCGTATCACAGGTGATACGCTCGATGAGAATGTTTTATTTGATTTTTTACTGTTACTATATGGCGTTACAATACCGCGAAATCTATATACATAGGTTATTTGGAGTGTTGACCTTGGTAATATGGGCTTGGATTTCACTTCTGGCTACCAGGAGTGGTGTAATTGTTAAACGCACCTGCTGCGACTTGGATCTTTAAATGTAATGACATGATTTAAAGGGTGTATTTGCTTTCGGGTTTTTTTCTTTCTTGCATGCTTCTTAGAAGTTCGAATAAGAATTTATGGATGTTTATGGGGTTTAGGATTTTGGTAGCAGAGGCTCTCAGTTGTTCATCTCATTCGGTCAGTTTTTTATTAGCAGCCACAGTCATGACAGAAAAGAAAGTATTTATCTGATACTGAGATATTTGAAATAATAAATGAATCTGACAGTAATGTTAGCGAAAATAATCAAAATCTGTACATTAACATTAAAGTAAAAAAATAAAGAAAACGATTTTCCCTTTGCTCAAAATCTTGCGTGAAGCGTCAAAATATATACATTGGACAGTTCATTGATTTTTTTTTTATAAATATACCATACAGCAAAATAAAATTTATCTTTATATCTATATATTCCATATAATGGTACATCATAACACACTGAAATTTATGAAATATTTATAAATGTATTTTCTATTTTCTTAAAAGTTTGATTTCTTATATAATTTTATGTATAAAACATTAAATTTTCGATTAAATATTTTTTTCTTTTTCATATATTAAGTTTTATGTATTTTAAATAATATATGTAAATACCGAAATATTTAATAAATAGACGATTTTGGAGGAATTTTTTTTCACGAATCAGGCTTAATATCTAAAATCGTCAGAGCATAGCGTAATACTCCGCTGTACGAATCCGCGGGTCCAGAGAAGCATTTCTTTTTTCTTTCTCCGGTAGTGAAAGGGTTAATCTGGTGAGCATCTCTATAATAACTACATTCTCCTTCCTCAACTATTTTCAGATATAGAAAAATATTTAGGGCCATTTCATGAATTAGTAATTTCAACTGTAAACATTTACTTTTTTTTGGTTATATAGTATGTTCTTAACAGATTATGTCGCCTGACTTGATAACAAATAGTCCTGTTTCATTTTACAATTTCATGTCTTGTTCTTATAATCCCACTTATAACGCTTTGGGACTTAATGATATAGAAGGATGCGGGTATACTCATTTTCATTACACAGCTGGAAGAAAATCATAAGGTTGTTTATAGTATGAATCTAACTTGTTCTGTAACATTTCTTTCGTAAAAACAGGTCTGGCCGTTCTGTAGGTGGACAAGTAAATGAATTGCCGCAGGGTAACATTCATAAAGGGAGAAATATAGAATTTCTTCTAATTACTGTTGTACCTTCCTTATTCATACTGACGAGTTTAATTGCGCGTATTATCGTCAGAGCTCGTCGCGTCAAATACTATCATACCTTATATACCTTATATTTTATTAATTCCCTTATAAATACAATTAATGGACCTCATAGAATTTCAGAAATCAATATTTATGTGCATATTGATTATACGTGATAGTAGTGAGCCAAACGAGGCAATCCATCTTCAATCAACAACAATTTCTGAATGGTTTTTATTGATTGTTTCTCAAAGTCCTCCATCTTCCTGTCTTTTGCGGTGATAGAACGCATATTCATTCTGGCTAGTGTGAATTTATTTTAAAATTTCTAGACGATAATGCATTTGTCATATTACAAGTTAGTGGATCGAAGAATTACGACCCCGCGAGACCTATGCATTTTTGTAATAAAGTAGGAGATTATGATCTTTGTTAAAATTTCATATTTCAGCACCGATAAAATTTTCTACTCTATGTTCATACATTGATTCTTGAGGCCATACCAAATAATTGCATGCCGGTTGTCTTCACCTCTTTCATCTTAAGGTGTATATGTAATAACGCATTTCTACAAAACTCATTGTTGTAGAATTGCAAGCAATTTAACAGAGACATTTGGCCGATAATAGGTCTCTACATTTTAAATAGCATCTTGAGTGGGTACATGCATGTATCTATCATCCCATTCAAGTTCCCAGACAAGATGATCAATTAGTTATTACCATCATTAACTGCAATTACTCTGAGAAGAATATGTTCCTCAACTCTCAGTTTCTTTTAAATACACTAAATGTATGTCAACGATAAAGTCACTGTCTTTTCATGCAGTTATGTGTAAAGAATGCTGTATAGTCTCATTACAGCGTCTTACAGTATTGAAATTTGAAGAACGAAACATAATTCTATATGCATAAAAATTCATACCACCAATTGATCACTCTGTCAATGTATCTGCTGATAGATCTCTTTGACGAAGTTGAAAATTACATTCGTCTTTTCTTACTAAAATACTAAAAAATATTGTAGAGCATAATATGATTTGTATGTGTCAGCAAATTTTTTATAGTTCTATTTCGCATTTTGAATGCAATATATATAAATATACTTCTGTATGATACTATCGATTCTATGGTAAATACAGCTTTGTACTTTAAAGGAAATATTCAATCCAGAGTCTATAATTTATTGATAATTAAAACTTGAGTCATGTGAAACCAGCAATTATATCACTTAATGCTCTTCTTAAAGAGCTTTACATATTCAGAGTCAGACGATGGACTTCAGTGGATCCATTAAAGTAGATATAAATATCTTTCCACCAATACAGCAAATGCCTGGAACTTCACATTTTTACTCCACAGAAACACTGAATTGGGAGGTAATTGCCTTGAAACGAAAACACTCCTTAATAAATGCCACTCATAATTTATTAATAGGTTATAGGACTAGGTAATATTTCCTTTGTCGCTCCAGATACCTATTGGAGAAGAAGCATGTAACAAATATCTGAGGTTCAAAATACATTCTCGAGCTTGGGCTGTTTCAAAGTTCATATACTTCATCGTTCTTAGACAATTTGATTATCTTCTGCAATTTTTTGTTAGGATTTTTGTTGTTGGGATGTGTCATTTCAAGTGTGGTTGATTATCTTCTAAAATTAAGTTTTTGAAGAACTTTTAGAATAAATAATAATGCAATTTTGAGTAGGTTTGATTCCATTGTGTTATTTTTTTCGTGCATCATCTTTATAACACTTAATTGTGTCATCATGAGATCATTTATTTATATTCGGTATTCTGTGAGAAAGTATCTCATTTTCTTATCTTCTTTATAAATGAGTGTTATTGCTTTTTTCCAATTAAACACTTTTTATTTCTTTTTGATTGAGATCACAATTTGAGATCGCATATATTTACCTTTGAACTAAATGTCTCTTTCAGAATTTTTTTTTAATTGTGAAAGGCATGAAACACACATTAGATGACATTTTCAGTGAAAAATTTTCAATATGAAAAAAGGCACACATTTAAATATCGAAGTATGCACCTCTCAGACTTATGTCAATGAATTCTTTGTTTTAACTTATAGAGGACGAGTGTCTTATGTCTCGAGCAAACGAAATTAGACGGAGTTAATTAAGAAATAATCATGAACTTTCTTCCCCCTTTAAAGGCTTTCGTATCACCATGCAGATTGTAAGTACCCATGAATGTAAATCTCATGACTTGTCTCTCTTGTTTTTAGAGAGAAGGGAACTGGATGGACTGGCTTTATGCTTATCTAAAATCCCTTCTTTTTTCACCTTTCTTCCTAACCTGCAGCTGCAAAATGAATTGTTCCTTCTATCATTATTTTATTACTGTTATTATTTTTACCCTAATTTGATAATTTTCTTATCCCCTAGAGTAATTAACTTTTATTTTAGAAAATAAGAGTGATGGCAGAATGTGGCAGAAGGGCAATTTGCATGCTACTGGTTAATAATTGAAATGCTTTCAATACATGCCAATAGGGCAGATATTACAAAAGGTTTATTCACCCATTTTAAAACCACTTGGCCATATTTATGTGTAAAGAAATCATAAGATGCGAGTTGTTACAGAACTTCAATCTTGGGAGTGAATGTTTACGAGTAGAATCAGTCTATCAAGGAAGATTATGCAAATGACATTTTATTCACAAATATTCAAGATGACATGCAGGTGAAAGAGCTTGGAAAGTAACAACATAAAAAGAAAACTAATCAGCTGTATAAATTAGCGACACAGGTACAGGAACAAAAACAGAACTTGCAATGACGCTCACAGTTGTATCAGCAGCGTTCTGTTGCTAATTCGTATTACTGAAAAATCTCCGCAATAATATTCTAAAGTTCCAAAGTAGGCTCCCACAGTTTCCGGCAGATACATTCTTCTCCTCAGCAAATTCACCCGATACACTGCCGGTAGTTCCTACGCAGATTCATTCAGTCGGTTGGTACCACTCTCGATCTATCTTCTCCGCTTTGCCGGTATTCACTATTTATAGCCATTTCCTCCAGGTGTGGCGTCCTAGAGAAAATTTGGGAAAAGACAAAAGTTCTAATTTTTCTTCCAAAAGTGGAGTTATTGACTAGCTTCTAACATTGTTTAGAAACATCTTTTAATCACCAACATCACCTAGTTTCTCACCAAGTCACCAAGATTAAGGGGTCAATGATTACGATTTCCTTGACTGACTGAATTAGCTGGTTGGTTGATATTTGGAGTTAAAGCTCTGTGCTCGATTTCCAATACCGGTCACTATTTAGAAATTTGCGACTACTTTGCAAGAAGAGGAATTTCAATTTCTTTTAATTGTCGGGTATGATCTTTAGACTTTGAAGCAAAGTCACAAAGCAATTGGCAAAGAGGTAAACTAATCCTTTATAAATAATGATTTATCTCTATCTCACAAATATTCGTAATATTCTGTATATAACTTATATACAACTCAAACAGACTGAAATTGAAAAATTTCAAAATGCAAACATTTATTTATATTCGAATAATAAAATATTGGAATAATATATTGGAATATATTGGAATAATATATTGGAATATAATAATATATTGGAATGCAAAATGTATTTATTTTGGAATAATAAAATCATTCCTAAATTTAAAGAACAGATCAGTTCCTTAGAATCTACCAAATAATCAAGAGCTTATAATTCAAGGATAACTTATTACATTATTACTGTGATTATAATGCAACTGCTCAATTTTTTGATACCAGTGTGTGGCATCCAGTATACTTACATCAAGATCCTGTGCTACTTATTCCAAGGCTTCTTTTGTATTGATTATGAACAGCAAAAATTATGTTAAGAAATAAATTTACATTTCTTGTGCTGAAAATCCAAGTTATGATTATGCTACAAGCGATTAAAGAATATTTAGGAACTGTATATAATTTTTCCGTATGATTGACATTTATAAAAAAGCTGAACTTAAAAGCTGAAAGCTATTTTTGTTTAAGTACACATGAAAAATAAGGATACATAATTACAAATATGTGTACCCAAATAAAATAAAAAAAATAATATTCAATATAAGGTGTATTATAAATATTCTAGTGAAAAGTTGAATAATAATTGTTTAACATTCGGTAGCAAAAAACATAGTATTAAATAATTTTTCATGAACCAACGAGAATTCTAAAGAAGCAAAGAATTATCTGCGAGGTACAGAGGAATCACACGGAGAAAAAAGAAATACTCAAAAATGAATACCTAGACGTACTCATTTTGAAATGAGTATGTTTGTATCAGATTTGAGCGTATACCTTTATCGAATGTGAACATTACAAGTATTCAAAACCAAAAAAAAATGGGAAATCAGCATTCTCAAAAAATTATTACAGATATAAGGACTATAAAAGTTCCTTTTATATACTGACTACGTATTTTACAAAGTGGGTTTCAAAAACAAATATGGTTTGCTTTAATATTTCGAACTATATTTCGTATTTACCACGCTACACGCGGTAGAATACAGGAATATTAAAATGAGTAAGTACGCATACTCTTTTTCGCGTCTGTGTTTGTTTACATTTTTTTTCCCAGTGACTCACTCACCACTACAGAAAGATTCTTTTATTTAAGATATAAAAATGTTGTTGAAATATTATTGATCATGATTTTCTGATTTATGATTTGAAAATGATTTTCTGTGAGTAGTTATTTGTGCTTTGCAGGTGTTTTTTTTGTCTGTATTCATATTGCATCGTAATCGTAGCTTAGTGACTTCTTACTTTAATTTGCATTAAAATTATTTTCATGCATGTAAATATTTGTGTATGAAGCTTATATTTTATAGAATAACATTACAGTATTCAAAAAGCAGTGTTGTTAAAATTTTGAGCCATTTTGCTACATTTTTTTTTATCGATGACTATACAGCGATGATGCTCGACAAGAATTCCAGGTAAAATCGAACTTTGATGGATCCCCTTGGCGATTTTTTTGAGATGGCGCCAAAGCGGGTGTTTCAAACTCGGAGCTTCCGAAAGAGAGAAAAAAAGATTGCGTCGTGCCTGGAAGGCAAATGAAGTACCAGAATGACACCAAGGCGGGTATTTCAGTGAGTGAGTGAGTGAATGTAAAGTTTATTGGCGCAAGAGCGAGATATGGCTATGCTGCGCCAAACAAGATTAAACTGTGGTCTAGACGTGAAGGTGAAAAAAGGTAAAAGTGGTTGACAAGAAGGAGGGTCGAAAATAGAGAAAGATCGGCGGGTATTTCAAATGAGAAGCGAGAAAAGATGGCGTCGAATCCCCTTTTACAGATTTTATAGGGTTACCATAAACAAACCTGCATGGTAACCACATTAGCGATTTATCGCCAAAAGAAAGTTAAAGTTCGCCAGGCCCCCTCCAACTTCGATTCAACCGAATTTTGAATCGGAAGTTTTGTAACAAAAACTTCATAAAGTGTAAAATAATATATAAGATGAAGAAAATGATACTTGCAAATAAAGGAGCGCTTATTTATTTCCCTGAAAATTTTAATTGATATATATTTTTCTGTTTAAAATTCATTTTCGATACAACAACAGTATCGGAAAATAAAATCAAAACATACTCACTGGATTGTTTGATTCTCATATTTGATGCAGTAACAGATTCACAAATAAATACATGACACTCATTTTTCTATCCTACACTCATAATTGATACAAGATTATATTCAAAAATGAGTATGTGAAGTTTCCATTTTGAGTACGTACAAAAATGAGTATGTGCGAGACTCAAATATGAGTATGTTGGGATAGGAACTATTTTGAGTATGTGACGTATTCAAAAGTGAGTACGTGAAGTTGCCATTCTGAGTATGTGCTTGTTACTAAAAATGAGTATGTGCGAATCTCAAATTTGAATACGTTGGGATCGGAGCCATTTTGAGTATGTGAAGTATTCAAAAGTGAGCACTTTCTACTCGATTTTGCATACCCGTTTTTCGCAGTGCATTGATCTAGTCGGGAAAAAATTAATATGATGCATTCAAAATTACATTAATGAGAGTATGAAGAAATACCAATTCAAAATATGTTATAGAAAAATGTGGATAAACAATTGAAATGAGACTCAGTTTCCATTTGCATTTCTAATATCAGAACAGTTCTTTCAAGAAATATTTCCGCCTATTAATTAAACAATGTGATTTTACGCAAAAAAAGATGCAAAACAAAAAAGTAAAAGATATCTAAAAGTAATGAAGTATAAAATATAAATGTTAGAGAATAAGGACGATAAAAAAGACGAGTTCAGTGTTCTGCCAGAGAACAGAATGTAAAAATGCGTTTAGTCTGATGACAGAAAATCAAGGTGTGTATTAGATAGTGAATATTTACTTTTTGTAAATTATCTATAAATTATGTATGTATGTATATATGTATATATATTTATGTATATATACTGGTTATCATACATTAAGGAAAAATTACAAAATTCACGATAACTCAAAATATTGTAGAATGCAATGAAACTTATACACATTACACAACACATAGGAAGGTATAAAAAAACAAAAAGAAATCCCCAGACAATTATATTGTTATAAAAATTAGCATATGTATACAATGAACAAATTGGATGTGTCAGTTTGGTATACGAAAAGTACCTTTAATATGGGGTATGTACCCCTCAAGAAGCAATACAGCACATTCCGCGATGTGTGTTGCTCTCAATTATGCGGTCTATTAATTCTATTGGAAGTGATCTTCCAAGGCAGTTGAAAATGTGGCTTTGGTCCTAGAAGGGGGATTGAGAGCAGCTACAAGTTGTCCTAGAGTGTCTCGAACATGCTCAATAGATTTAAGGTCCGGTGATCAAGCTGACCACTGCATGTTCTGAATTGTTTCCTGCTCACGATTAGCATCCACGATGCGAGGCCCGTGTGATCTTGAATAATCATTCTATGCACGAAAGCATCTCTTTTGTCCCAGCGAAAGGGCACTCATAAGCATTCAGGATGTCATCTCTATAGGTGAGAGGATGAACATTTTCACGGGAAAAGATATTGTGGTCTGTACGTCCATGCAAAGAGATACCACCCCAAACACAGACACTGCCTGATCAGTATGCATATATTTCACGGATGTGTGAGGAATCAAAACTTGTTCTAGATTCTCTCCAAATGAATATAACGCTATTATTGCTTTGGAGGGTAAACTTGGAACTCATTCGTAAAGAAAACAGCCCTTCATTGATCACACGTAAAGTGGACATGTTGAGGTGCCCACTACAAACGCTCCAACCTATGGCGTAACGGGAACGGGAATGGCTAGTCGCCTCGCATAAAGACCGCATTCGTTAAGTCTTGGATACAACCTTCGTTAAGTCTTGATATCAACCTTCAGGAGCTTGCAACTAGGAAGAATTTGAGTTCAGCCGGAGTTGCAGCTCTATTCCTTCGATCGCATAATGAGAAATATCGGTCATCGGCCCTCGAGGTATCGCGAAGCCGTCCTTACCGCCATATCCTGGATAACGAATCCTTGGTTTGAATTTGTTGCCAAAATCTATGTAAACAGACGGACTGACATTCAGCCCTCTAGCCACATCTATCTGATTTTGGCCTGCCTCTAGTCTCACAATAGCTTGCCATCGCAGTTCTTCGGTCAAATGATGCCTACAGGTCACTTTTCCAATTTCGCTATACCTGAATTCTAATATCAGACACGCAAAGAGATGCGCAAATGACGTATTCCGACAGCAGCGCTTTTATTTCGCATAGTATAATACCGCTCCGCTTCCATTTACTTACCAACATATTCAAACTTCATTAGATTGGCTTATTTTTGGGAGAGTTATCGCAATTTTTGTGACTTTTCCTTTATATGTATATATATATATATATATATATATATATATATATATATACACTCTATGACAACGAAAAGATACGCACCAGGAAATAATTGTCTGATTTCGATAAAATTGTTGGATGTGCAGAACGTATATAAAAAAACAAACGATTAAAATTTCAGAATGATTCAATAATTTACTTAAGAGTTTGATCGTTACACACATAAAAAGTCAGAAAATGTTGGTTCACCTCTAAAATGGATGCAAGCTGACATACGGCTTGGCACAGACTTATAAAGTTCCAGGATGGTGTACGGCTGAAGTTCGTGCCAAATTGTCTCAGCTGTTGGGCTAAATCATCAACATTCCGCGATGCTTGCCATCGCTTTCCCATAACGTCCAAAATGTGCTCTATTGGGGAAAGATTAGACGACCTAGCCAACCAAGATATTGTAGGGAAAGCTTGGAGATAATTCACAGCTATACGTGCCTTGGGCAGTAGCGCATTTCCTTGTTGAAAATTTCGTCTTGGGTGTCTCGAAAAGAAAGGTAACACAACCAGTCGTAGAATATCGCCTACGTATCGCTGTGATGTTAATGTGCCAGAAATGACTACTAAAGGGGTCCGGCTATCAAAGAAGATGGCACCCCAGTCCATAAAGCCTTATTGTATTCCTGTCTGATATGCAAAAGTAGGGGTCCTCAAGCTGTCCGTGGATTCTCCTGACTCGTCTGCGGTTTTCGTGAATAGACATTTGGAAACTTGACTCGTCACTAAAGCATATACGTCCCCAGTCAGCGCAATTTCTAATTTATCGATCTCGACAACACCGTAATGGGACTTAACAATGTACAGGCTTGAGAGGTAAGCAGCGAAACCGTTGGCGCATTCATAACTTCCGTTTTCTCAGTCATCTGTCAATAGTCATGAAGAATAAATTTTTGCTGACCACATGGTGGATAATTGATTACAATAAATCCGGTGCTGTAACAGCCGCTGTGATAATCGCTCTGACGTTTCATTCTGTTATGGACCTTAGTCGACCGATGCAGCTTTGATGCTGATATCTGCCGTAATTCATCTACTCTTGCCATAATCGTCTAATCGCTTCGACCCAATTGTCAACCGATTGTTTGATTCATCCAACCACCTCTTTCATTCCGATAGCACAACCTCTTTCAAACTCTGATATCTGCTTGTAATGTTGTAATGTGCTTGAATCCTTTGGATAGGAATTGGTGCAGTAAGATATCCATACTCGAAATGCAACCTAAAAATTGACTTTCCGATAAAGAATCGTTCCTTATATACACCTGCGGCTCCATCCAGCTATTCCTTAAATGGATTCCAAAGTTTAATCATTTGCATGTGCAGTCCCAATATCTTCGATTACAGAAATTCATTTCAATCAAACAACTCCGTTTTGGTGCGTATATCTTTTCGTTGTAGAGTATATATATACATATATCAAAATGTCAAATATATACGCGCATTTATAATTTCGAACTACATTTTTTCAAAAAATATTTTGGTATATTCACTAAATAACAAGCACCCTCCTTTTTAAGAAGTTACTTGAAATGATACATCTGAGAGTGTGTTCTATTTTGAATTAATTCATCGAAAATATTATCTCAGGATTTGAAACAATGGTATTGACAAGTGACAATATGTACGTTGCGAAAAGATTCTGCAAAAAGCGTGGGTTATATTCAATAAAGGTGTGCTCTATAATGTTGTCAGATAAAAGGGGAATAAAATATAGTATATGGACAAACACTCTTATTCCAATGAATTCGTGGAATTAGGAGTAAGATTCTCTTTTCTTTGACCAGTTAGAAGAACCCAACGAGGAAGGCGTTATTTCACCATAAGCGCATTTGCTTTCATCGAAAATCAAATGTTATTTAGTCCTTTCAATATTTGTTAACATTTTGTTATCAACACTAAATAACAAAATGTTATTTAGTGTTCCTTTTAGTAATAAATATGCGTCCTGCCAAACGAAGCAATCATAATCCTGGTTTCTAATTAAAAGTCACTGAATTTACGAAAGGAATAGGAAATTTTTCTGAAGTAAGCTCCATATATAAATGATATAAAAATAAAATCACAATAATAATTTTAATCTAACTAATATGATGTGAATGAAAAAAAACAGTTCTTTTAAAAACAGTAAGTCACTAAAAATCTCACTTTAGCGTAATTTTGTCCTGCCTGATGGACGGTATAAAATTAAAACAAATAGTTTTTCTTAAACGAAAGACGAGGCGTAATTGTAATTTGCCAAATGGTGTTTTTTTATGTCCACGAAGAAGGATGAATGGACAAAAGCGGTTTAAAATAGTGGATACGAAATACTTCACAAAAGTACCTTAAATAATCATGAAAATTTTTCAGTTTGGGACATGTGCAGAACCCATTTAATGGATCATACTAAAGAATTGATAAAATGTTTTAATCCAGACATGATAACAATTCCTAGTGGATTAACTCAATTAGTTCCGATTTAAACCTGTGTATAGATAAAACATTCAATGATATTTAAAACGATAGTGGTATACGTGCATGTTAAAAGATGAAAAAGCATTTAACAAAGGAGGCTAAATGCCAGTAAGAAATACGAGTAGAGTATGAGTGGATAATAAAACTATGAAATCAAAGTAAATCTGACACAGTTCAAAGGACATTTGAAAGTTTTGTATACCTAGTAATCTAGATGGAACGAAATATGATTGTGTTACTTATAAATGGATCACAGTAACAGTAATAGTGAACATGTAACATAATTCGATATTGTGCCCGAAGATGTAATGGAAAACGAATATGACGAAATTTCATACAATCAGAGAATGAAACTTTTTTAACTTCATAAGGTACATAATTTCTTTAAGGTAAAGGGAAATTAAATACAAGGAAAATTCTAATTTTTTTATGATCACCTATTTCTTATTTTTAAATCTATCATTTTTTTTATATTCGGCGCGTATAACGCACACCGGTAAATTTCGCTCTCATTTCTTATTAAAAGTACTCATTTCACTCCGGATATACGGTGTAATAAATGTTAAAATGTATTTCATATACATTACACTAGTCTACTGCATATATGTTATTATTATTATGAATGACAAAGTAATGTTATAAAAAAAATTTAAAATTACTTCGGCGTTTTTTTTATTCTTATAGCATTTATTAAAAAGAGTTAGATAATAATTTCTGAAGCATAAATCTAAAACCTTATAATAAGCTTCTGACATAAATGCCTCTTGATAGCTGACTTGCATTTATCTTAAAATAAAGCTGTTTTATTTTCATTCAATATCTATTTTTAAAATTAAATATGCTTAGGTTTTAACAAAAAAAGATTTTATTGAAGAATTGATAAAAAACTATTAAAAACATTTAATCTATAAAATGGAAGACACTATATGTCTTAAGTATAAATTTTGATTTTGTAGTTGTTTCTTAATGCAATAACATTATTGCTTTTTATAAAGAAAACTTTGACCCTGTAATATTTTGAAATCTCTTCTATTTTTTCAACAATTTTCCTTCGAAAATCCATCACGTTTATTAATTAATCAGAATATGCTTCCAATTCAAATTGACAAACATAAATATAAGAAAACGAATATTTAAGTTGTCATAGATAGTGTATAAATAGAACATTTTCTACATGAAACATTTGCATGTGGAAAGTTCTCTAAAATTTTAATTTCATTTACATGTGACTTCTGAAGAAAGATAAACAATTTTACTCATGATGTTAAGTTTATGGTAGTATTATATCTAACAGTTACTTAATTTTTATGAATAAAATATTTACTTTTTATTGCTAATAAATTAAAAATTTTAAAATAGTTCTTAAGAAAGTGCATAACGTATATCATTGATGATAAAACTAATCTGTTTAAAGGGTTCAAAAAAAGATATTTCTGATGATTTTGAAGCAAACAGTTATTCTTTAAAATAAATTTATTTTGTACATTAAGTGAGACATGTCTTGAAAACAGAACGACAAACAAAGCAATTTTTAAGTCAATTTTACTTCAAATTTCACGTATGGGAATATCAGAAAATAACGCAATATTATCATAAATGTCTTTTTAATTAAATATATAATATTTCCTTTAAATATAATTAATCTAACTCTTAAGAAAAAAA
>BMAW01028469.1:0-18249 GCA_019974015.1 Nephila pilipes | reverse complement strand
ATCTATAATATATCTTTCGGAAGATGCGTTGGCAATATATATTATTCCAGTACAGCATAGAGACCTGCTACACTGTAACTGCATTCAATCTATGCCATTATCCGCACGCTTTGCTTGACAGTCCATTTGCCAGCTCTTCTTTTGCGTAGAATTTGTCTTTAAAAACGTCAAGTGTTAATTATTCGAAACCAATACAAAATGTCAGGATTCAGAATTTATTGAAGACAAAACTTACAATGCAAGATAAGCGTGGTCATTAAATTGTCTCATAAGAGAAATGTGTTTTCATGCAAGGAACTCATAATTTCTCAGTTTGCTAGCAAACACTCACGTTTCCCTCCCGTGGGAGCCATTTGCCATTCTGCTTCTTTCCAAGTCCATAGATTTTTCTCGGAAGTGCCAAATGCTGGATATTTAGTATCGATACAAAACCACACAAATAGACAATTTATTTCCTTTAAAGAAGCATTAAGGCACGCAAATACGAGTTTTTTGAGTCTTCTGTTGGTTGGGTTAAAGCAATTTTGTCATCGAAAAGGAAATTAAATTTGAATCCAACGTATATAGTAACCATTTACAATAACTTTATTAATAGGTAATGTATGTCATTTATTAGTATTTTTATTTCTTTCCTCTGCTTTCTAAATATAGTTATTTAATAGCAATAGAAAATTTTAGAAAAATAATGTATTTATTTTGGATCTTGTTAACTCATTTATTTACAAAGTATTATTTCCTTTAAACTACATAGCTCAAATCATTATTTCTTTCTTCATATTAAGTAATGGTAATCCAAAATAATCGCCAATAATGAATATTTTAAAAATAGAGTAAAATAGCTATAACAGTAGTTTTAAAACATAATCGTTTGATCTTAATCCAAAATAAATAGAAGGGACATTAATTTCTTAAAGATATTATTAAGTTCTGTATACATTCAGTGTCTCTAGAGGTAAAATTAAATTCATGGGTACCCTCTCATAGGGCTTAAGCGTTAATAATGGTGTTCGACAAAATGATTCTCTTTCATGCCTTCTCTTCAATTTTACTCCGGGAAAGGTTATTCATGACTTAAATGTCAACACTCGAGAAAACATGTTTAGCAAATTAGTTAAGCTTCTGTTTAACACTGAGTGATAGTATCCTAGCATTGAAAGAAATATTCTCTCCTTTAGAGATTACTGTAATTTGTATAGGATTAACAACAAATGACTCTAAAAAACCACGAATATTCCTGAGATGAGAATGCCGTCTAGGGATACATTAAATCATTTAAAAATTTCCCTTATGATTTTTAAACTGCAAAATGTTTTAATTACCTTGGATCTATTAATGCAAAAAATTGCATCCCTTCTGAGATCCGAAATCATATTTCACTAGCCATCAAAATGTTCTTTGGATTGCACTCTTTACTAATGACCCGTTTTCTCCCTAGAAAAGTAAAGTTTCTTGTAAAATATTCCTTAGACTGGTCCTAACGTACGGCTCAGAAGTTTCACCTCTAACTAATAAGTAATATAAAAAAAAAAATTTAAAGCTAATTCCTACTTAGGTTCACAAAGGAATTTTTTATTTTAAATACTTTAAAAAAATAATTACAATTAATATAATTATATGTATATACATACGACAGAATCACAATATTAAGTGGCAAAAAAAAAAAAAAAATGAAATCCAGCGATCCACACGTATCGTCACTGACGGTATTTATTCCTAAATTTATATGCTGCTAAATTTCTTATATAAGAGAAATTTTTTTTTCTCTCAATTAAAACTATAATTTATTATTTGAAGATCAAATAAAAAAAAACTTTATGCTCCGACGAGATTCGAACTCAGGGCGTGAAAATTCTACGCCGACGCTTTACCAACTTTGCCATTGCAAGATAAATGACATATTAGAAGCATTGGCTTGTTTCTTAATTCATCCGGTAAATTAAACGGTTGAAATGCAGTTTAGCCCAACCACCCTTGGCGACCAAAATTATTTGGCGGTATTTTGACAAATATGGCTACCTTGCACCGCTTGGCGGACTTATCGTTCAGCCAAAAAAATCGCCAAGTTTGGCAATTTTTGAAATCACACCAATTGGTTTGGCTACACCCCATTTTCACCAATTAAATTTAATTAATGAATTAATATTTGAAAAAACTTTATTAACATCAAGTGTCATCCACTACAAGTTTAAAAGAATGTAATCGAACTTGAGTGGATGAGTAAAAGGTATTTTACTAACGATCGAAAATTTGAACAAGATATATATATATAAGGAGAAAGTGAGCCAATAGTAGGAATTTAATAAAAAATGGGAAGCACAAAATTGCAGTTTTTGAGACAAAAACTCAGAAGTATTCTCGGTGACGTCAGAGAAAATGGTATTTGGCGATGAAGCTTTAATTTTGAAATTCATAGAATTTTTAAAGACCCCGATATCCTTAAACGTATTAAAGTGAAACAAATAAACCGGGCTTCTCATTTTATTAGATTGGATGAAAAAAAATATAATAAAAAAGATTTTTTTTGCAAAGCGCTCTACTAGTTTAAATAGAGGAAGACCAAAACTATGGTAGCTTGATTCTGTTTGAATCACTTTTAAGGTTATTGGAGAGATGAACTGACAGGTAGGGACTTAGGTAAAAGGCAAGCTATCTTAAAGGAATCCTTAAATAAAAAGGCATTGTTTCACCCTGGCTGTTGAGTCAAATATGATGATTGTGATGAAAAAGTTACACTTCCACATAGTTATAATGTTTTATAAACTGCTTTAAATGTTTCAACATCAAAGGCTCATGAATGTTTCTTATTGTTTTCAAATCTTTATTCTATTTTAAATTAATGCATGATGTGCTTATATCATACGTATTTTATATAACTCATAACATTTATTACATTTTACATTTTTGTTTTTTTATTAAGTCTATTAAGAAAAAACTCTAATCATTTCTTACTAGTGCGATATCAAGAAAAAAGAAAACCACTTTTGCTGATATAATAGCAATTACACAATATGCTATATTTTCTTAAACAGAAGAGATATTAAATAATATATAGAAAATAAGACTAATATCAATTTTTTTTGTTTATTTATGTAATTTCTCTTATTTTTTATTTTCTGGAGTTTTTTGTTTCTATATTTGGCAATTTCTTCACCTATTAAATCTTTTCGATGGTCAAATGTGGCTAGATTGCTTACTATCAAACCCAATTAACTCAACTTTAAATACGTGTATGAATAGATTATAGGAAAGTCTTGAATTTCACACATTTCCTTTCTTGTCGTCTAAAATTTAGCAATACCATTACATTTTTATGACGATGAATATTTACATTACATTTTTATGACGATGAATATTTACATTACATCTTTATAATGATGAATATTTACATTACATTTTTATGACATTATCTTACCTGCAATTACATACAGGTAAGACTTCGCAATAGAGAAAGTTGAATACGGAACACACGTACAGAACTAACTAGCACAGATTGCGTGATATGCCGAGAAGATCCTCAATCCAAAAACATCGACTTTCCCCACAATCAAGGATTCCAAAAATTTCTAATCAATCATATGATTTGCATTCATACACCAATTGGCTTAGCTTTGTGACCTGATAAGCTTACGTCAGCAACTTGCCGAAACATGAACTTTGGGAGAAATCAATGTTTTAGTTAGATGATTACTCCCATTAAGCGGAAGTTTGAAAAGAGAATCGAAGATGATGTGGTGCCAAAATGGTCAAAATGAATTTTATATATATATATATATATATATATATATATATATATATATATATATGTAATATTTCTATAAAAATAATAAAATTGTTAAAATATTCTTGAAAATTATGTAAACTGAATATAATTCCTTAAAATTACAAGGACAATTTTTTCATATAAGCTTTTAGATTATGCAGAAAAAAAAGTATACATATTTTAAAACAAAGAAACCAGAACGTTATATCCAAAAACTATTAAGAAAGAGGATATAACAGAAAAATTTGTTTTGGTTTTATTAACATCGCATTCAAAGCATCACGAGGGCTATTGGCGATGGACCTCGTAATTTTCACATAAGATAACTTTTTAGACATAGATGTTTTCTCATAGATGTTGAAGCAGATTGAATTGATTGATTTTATTAACATTGCACACGAAGCATGTGCGCTATTGTTGACAAACCTCATATTTTAGAGCCACGATCAAGTGACGAGGACGACTCCTGATCTACCCCCCTCTCCTAACTTCCACACCATTCCAACGGGGAGAGGGCTTTCGGCCCTACCAGATTTAACAAGCATTAGCCTCGGCCACACGGCTGGTCTTCAGGGGCATTAAAGCTCGTACCTATGACTCGACGAAAACTGCCGGCTGCGAATGACCACTGAGCTACCTCGGCCACTATAACTGAAAGAAAATCAGAATAATTCAAGATCAAAACCAACGTTTTTATATAGTGACAAAGTTTATTAAAAAAATTATTTAAATATTAGTTAAAACTTTTTAAAAAAAACTCATCTTTCTCGTCTTTAAGATCTCTCTCTCTCTCTCTCTCTTCGAAATTCAATATATCTCCCATAGGTTACTACACAAATTACGTTTCTAAAAAAAAATATTGAAATATTAGTTAAAACTTGTCGCAAATGTCTAAATATTGCATTGTTAGGCGAATAAGAACGATTCCCAAAGTTCCAGAGCTATAGCTTAATGGGAAGCTGGTTAAATTAACGATCGAAAATTTGATGACACACACATTCATACACTTACACACACACACCAAGTGAAATTCAGAAAAACGTTTTAAAAATAAGCAAAAAAGATAAACCATAAAGTAAACAAAAGTACAAATCTAGGGATGAAAAATTTGAAATTAAATAGGAGAAATAAACCGAAAAAGAAAAAGAATTATATCATATATATATATATATATATATATATATATATATATATATGATATAATTCTCAAAACGATTCTCAAACGATAAGATCAAACGATTAAAATTACAGCCTCTTGTGAAGTGTGGAAGATGACAAAATCAGTAGTTAGTGCAGCAGCCATTGTTGGCTATAACCTCTGCCACACGCCTCGGCATAGAATCAAAGAGGCTTTGGATGTATCCTTGGGATACAGCAGTAGATGCGGCTTCCACATATTACCAAAGGTGATCTGGTGTAGCAGCGGGGGGTGTATCCCAGACCAGTCGTTGAGCAAGCATGGATCACACATTTTTGATTGGTAATAGATCGGGAGAACAAGCAGGCCAAGGAAGCAATTCAATCTGATGGGTAAAGAAGAACTCTTAAATATTGCGTACCACGTGTGATCGAGCATTATCCTGTTGGAATATGGCTGATGGCAAGCGCTGAAGGTATGGGAGGACCACGGACTCCAACACCTCAGAGATGTAGCGCTGGCTGTTCAGTGTACCGGTAATGCGTACAAGAGGGGTGCGGGAGTGAAATACAAGACCACCCCAAACCATGATACCGGGTGCAGGACCGGTGTGGCGATGCATAACGCAACAGTTCAACAGCCTCTCACCACGGTGTCTCCAAACTCGAGTCCGACCATCGTGATGTTGTAGGCAGAAGCGGGATTCGTCAGTAAACACAATGTCGTTCCATTCCGTTGTCTATGTCCGCCGTTCATTGTACCATTGGTGGTGCAAACGCCTGTGGTTTCGAGTCAAGGGTAAACAAAGCAATGGACGCCTTGAGGACATTCCACTCTGCTGCAAACTGAGTCGAATGGTACGAGCGGACACCGAATCATGCATAGCAGACTGAATCTGTTGGGCTATGGTTCGTGATGTGGTTGCGCGATCCACCATTGCCATGCGCACAATCTGCCTGTCATCACGGGCAGTGGTGCAACGAGGTGGGTGCGGGCAGGCCCCGTCGGTCCGTCGTTCCCTCCTGCATCCAGCGATCACAGATCCGCATCACAATTGCTTGGTTCCGTCCAATACGTTGAACGATTTCTCTGAAGGATAATCTGCAATTCCTATAGGCTGCTATTCTTCCTCGGTCGAATTCAGAAACTTGGTCAAAAGACGCTAGATATCTTCCACGAGGCATAGGTAAGAAGCTTACGCAAAAAAAAAATGCACGAAAAAACAATTGCCTTACTTCAAATCGCCAATCTGTTTCCCCTTTATACTGCGTTTGCGAGTGGCGCTACAGTCGCCCGTGATGAACGTTTGCGCTGCAATGCTAATGATTTGCATAGTTCATTGTCGCAAACGCATGATGTAAATTTCACATGGTTTGCATGCTTCCTTCAGGGTGTTGCATTTTGTGTGGCCAGCAGTGTATATATATATATATATATATATATATATATTGATTATGGCTTACGACAGATTTGCAGGTTTCAACTGGTTTTACAGGTTCAATACTCACCTCCAGAAAAATGCTATAAAAACACGTAATTATCCCAAGGTAAAATATAGCAAAAACCATAAGATCAAATAAGATTAAAAACCAAAAAAATGTATAGAGAAATAGAAAAACCCATACTTCGGACAATCTGATGAAAAAGATTCAAAACACTATATATTTATAAGTTCCTTCGAAAAAGTATTTATTTATGCAGCTATAATGACTTTTTTGAGCTTCGTGCATAATGATTAAGGGCAGTTTTGTTGCCCCTACGTCATTAAAATTCATCAACACTAAGCATTATCAACAACATAATGATATTTCTAACTCATTATATTTCTTCCTGGATTCACAGATTCTTGTGTAAAAATCGAATTTTCAGTATTTAACACCAACATAAAATAAAAAAAAGGATAGTTTATTTTTCCTAAACTTCTTTAGTCACGCATATAAGTTCTTTTCTGTTTTACATTCTATTGATTCATTTAGAATTCTTGTCTACCTGGAACACCATTGTGATTATCTGACTGGATCATTCTCATTATTATTCATTGGCAGAATACAAATTCGAATACCTTTTCTTTTGTGAACAAATGAATTTTAAACACAGGTTTTGACATTACATTCCTAATTAACAACCATTTATTTTTAGAGCAAATATTATCCAAGCCTCTGTATTAGGTATTTTGAAATTGTTGCTTTATTATAATGACATTTTTTTTTAATTTGTAAGACATCCAGTGTTTTTTTTAACAATTTTGTAAACACAAATTGTACATTGATAAAATTACTATGAAAATGTAAAGTATTTATTTTATTTATCTGAAAATTATATTGTATACCTCAAATTTTAATTATTACGTTCCTCTAATGCAGGGGTCGCCAAAGTGGTCTATATAGACCCCTAGGGGTCTATTTACTGTTAACAACAGTGGGGGTCTATCTATTGAGGGGTCGAAATGGGGTCTGTGAGCAGTTCGAAGGAAAAACAGTTCTTAATACACCAAATCCGCATATCTAACTGTGGCAAAATTTAAAAATACTTTTATGACTTATATTATATTCTTTACTAAATAAAATAATAAATCAGAAAACAAATCCTGCCTTTTTTTCATATGTGTTTCGATATAACGTGACGATAACTTGACATATGACCAAAGTTTTTAATTGCACGACTCATGAAGTAGCAGCCAGAAGAGCGATTGAGACTTATCCGTGTCTCTTGCTGGCGAACCCATCCAAAAAATTTATTTAGATCTTCATTTACATAAGGAATTATAAGTATTTTTCAAATCTGCAACAAATTAAAAAATAAAAAGAAGACTTGGAAATACAATCATCTTTAAAAGAATTAAGCTGATTTTAAACTGCTCTTTTGTTGGTTGAAAACATCGACATCCCTGATTAGTTATTGCTGCATTTTCTGGCTAAATAATTAAGCATCAGCAATACAAGATGAGCTTGCTGAACTATTGATAAGAACAATCTTGAAAGCAAGCAACATTAAATTTGACAATACATAAATTTTGGACTAATATAAATGTAAAAATATATGAAACTTTGCAAAATGGCTCAGCCATTTATGCTGGCGTTCAAGTTCGTATATGGTTGACCGGTTTTCAGTCCTGTTAATTCAAATTTTAACTAGAAACGAAATAAATTCATTAGAACTTCGAGGGGGGGATTTACGGTTGGAGTCAATGAGCTAGACAATGCTGCTTGAACGCGAAACACCAAGGTACACTCATCTCAAATTAAAATCATAGCTGCTTTGCCTGTTTCTGATTTATTAAATATTTTGACTAATATATGGTTTTATTTAATTACCTAGAAAATTACTGCTGTGCAAGGGGTCTATGGAATTTCGAAAAATTATATAGAGGCGATGATCAAAAGTTTAGCGACCCTGCTCTGTGGAAAAATTGAAATAATTGTTGCCAGAGACAGCTGGATTAAACCTTTCAGTTCTTAATCTCCGCATATCGGTGACTCACTTGATGGCATGACTATGGCTTTTTTTCTTTGGATAGTATTTTAGTTAGGCTCCGTGCTTCATATTTTATTCAATGGACGTAATGTTAAATCTATAGATTTTGACTTTTAATTCTCACATCTTTATTATTTTGATCTATTTGAATGCAATAAAGTGCACCTGAAAAACAAATAATCTATGCCTCAACGGAATCACTTTTTCCTCAAGACTACAAAGAAATTAATTTGAAAATATTCCTTTAAAATGAGAAAACTCAAAATAGACAATTAAAATAAGAGAATACATTTTTTTTAAAAATCTGGAAAAAAGTAATTCCACAGAAGCAAGATTATTTTTTTCTCTTTCAAATGCTACTATTTGCATTCAAATAGTCAAATGATGTGAGAATTAAAGTCAAAATTCCATAGGATTAACATTAAGATGATGAAATCAAAATGGCGGGTAGACGGGAGCCTTAAGTTAACTGTAAGATAATATCTAGAAAAATTAAAAATTTAAATATCAATTTGAATGGAAAATTAAGTTTTAAAAATGCATGAATAAGAAGTATTTGATAAAAGGATCGTGAAAAAGCTGTTTCGAGTCTATTTTGAACGTTAAGGTGAGGGAAGAGCAGGGTGTGTGTTTCTGACTTTTTCAGCCGACCAATAGGGTACCTGCCATTCGTGGTTGTACTTTTGAGACTGTGAATTTGAGTAAGTTGGGTACAATTCTAGTGAGAATGTGAATTCTGATTGGTCTGTTGATTGGGTAAGGTGGGTGAAGCTATCGTTTCTATGTTAGCATGTTGTTATGTGTTGATAGTTAAAAAGTAAAATTTAAGAATTTAAGAGAATTTTTTGAGGTATTTTAATATCTGGGTCATAGTTATAGCTATTTAAGAGAGTGTTACTGTTGATGGTCATGGGATTATTAAAGAATTTAAGGGATATTTTTTGAATGATTTTTTTGATGATGGGGCTGAGTTGATAGCTGATTAAATGTCTCTGTCTCTTGAACCACCCTGAGTTAACTATTTGTCTGATTATGAATGATTAAAAAAGAGTTAATATTTTATTATTATATATAAACACAATACATATATTACCTAACGAATATTAATTTAAATCATATATTTTTTAAAAAAATGTGGTACGCTCCTAGGGGCATTTGGAAGATGTCCAAATAATACATGAACAAATTATAATGGAAAATACAATAACTACAAACAAATATTTGAAAAAAAATAATGATAATTTATACTTTAAGAGACGTTTTTTAAGCTGAGGGAGTAGGCGATGCAAAAGTTTTATCAAACCAACTGCTTATAACATACTTATAAGGCTTATAATACATTTCTGGAGCATGAATAGACCAACAAGACACTCTTAAATAAAGGAATAAAAAATATTACTTTTTTAAATGTATGTAACAAAAAATGTATTTATTGATTGACTAATTGTTTATCACAGTTAGCTTGCGACTACCACCACCAAGCTACTGCGACCGCGAGAGAAAAGGTAAGGAATTCAATAGATAAAAACCTTTCAAATAAATAAAGTAATTTTCTTAAAATAAATGAAAAAAAAAACTTAATTGAATTCACGAAACTGCTTAAATGAATTCGAAATTTTTCAAACACATGAGACTTAACTTCACTATATAAATACAACGATGATAATATTCCCTTAAATTTTATTTTTCAATTGTTCTAACAAATATAACTGATGATAAATATGTATATTACTAATGTAAATTCCTATAATTCAAAGCCAAATAACTTGTCACAGCGACAAATATAAATATCATTTTAGTAACCCAGCTCAAATTCATTTTCTCAAATATGTTCGAACATTTGTATGGATTTTCCCAAAAAATTATACAATATAATTAATAATGATGCCATTAATTATTGTGTAAAAGTACAATAATAATGATTATGAAAAAGAAAATGTAAAGAATGAAAAGATGCTAAACGATTTTTAAACGTATATATTACCATGGTTGCTAAAGCAAAATATATAAATATCGTCTGCTTCTGATTCACATTTTTTAGTTTCTTTTACGTGAGATAACTTTCTACATATAATAGCTAAATTTTTCTATGTATAAAACACCGTAAAATTAAATAACTATTAATTTTTATCCTCATAACGCAACTACAACATTATTTTATTCTTAAATAACCTCCTAAATATTTTTTTCGGGTATTACATTTCTAAAATTTATATCCTCAACAACAAAGCTTCAAAAAGACTGTTCAATATCGATTCAGAGAAAATGATTCAGATTCCATAATGATTTAAGTTTTTTATTATGTATGAAACATTTAAATATCTAAGATATGACAAATTGAAAAACACCTCTTCACATACTAAGAATCTAAAAAATTCATATTAGATGAATATCACATTTTTATATAGGAATCTAATACAAAAAAAAAAAAAACAGAGGTGTGACATTTTTCCGTCTCAGAAAGTGAGTTTAAATCGAGGTCAAATACCTGTTGTACAATTTTATCACGACATATAAACGCGTATAAACCCAAACTATTATTACCCCAGAAAAAAGTATTGAAAATTCTGCTTCTGCTAAATTATAGTCTAATAGTTATTATTTCTTTCATTTTGCATGTATCAAAATTTAAATATATATTACCTATCCAAAATCACAAAACATTCAATCTATGTTATTCAAAGAATTTCTTTCTTTTTTTTTTTTGTCATGCAAAAACGTTTTTAAAATCATTTTGATGAATAGTTAATGCTATTTTTTTTTTCTTACTATACGTGACTATTCAGTGTAACTACCAACATCATCAAAACTATTCATTAACGCTATGGCAACCTGTCAACAAATTTATGCATAAAATTCCAACGTGATATATTTATTACCATTATTCTCTTCAAAAATATGCAATTTATGTTCCCTTGGGCAATATAGTCACGCAGATACGGTTCATGGCCCTCTATCAACGATCGATACAAATATACCTCTTTGTCATGAAGCAAAGGACTCTGTCGAAGACGAAAATGAAGATACACCTAATTTTTTGTTCGATCGTTATATTATTTGCACGGATAATTTCAATACATAATAATAATGATTTTAAAAATATTCATAATTTTTAGAGTTAAAAAAAATTTGGTAATTTTTCATTTCGCCGGCTGAAATCTCGCCAAGCAGACTTTATTGGCGACAACGCACAGTACACACAGATTCCATTGGGTGTCAGTTATATCATTTTTGGCCTTCTTTATCACCCGGCGCTGGCGAAATAGAAAAGTACCAAATCTTTTTATAACAATTAAAGCGTATTTCAAATGCGCCCTTTATAACTTAAAATAAAAAATAATATATTCATAAAATTTGTTCTTTTATTTAACTTTGATATATACTTTGAGTTAATCATTTATAGAGGGAAGAAGGGAAAATTACTTTATTTAAATTTTTTTTTGAAAAAGAAAATGCTTCAAATATTGCTTAGATTGTAAAATGCACAAATGAATTCTTAAATAATTAAATTCCCATCTGTCGATTTCTTTTTTATGTAATATGAAACAAAATTTTGTGATATTGTGGATTTGAAATAAAATTCGAATCGCAAATAAATTAATATTAATAAACAAATAAATGGGAGAAAAAGTGAGAAAAAGGTTTGTAATGAAATTGAGAACCTATTGAAAAGTATAACAAGTTTTTTTGTCACAAAAATTTCATTTCATGACAGAAAAATGTTTCCATTTGAATACTTTTTTGTTTCTTATGAATGATACGAATAAATAATATATTTTTCAATAAAAAAATACTCCTATATTTGATTGTTTCTAGGTATATGTCCATTTAAATATCTTCATTTCAATAATTTGAAGTGAATGATCGTTTTCTTATTATTTACATTTATTAAGTCCAAAAAATATTTTACTGATAAAAATAAAAGGAACAGACATTATTATACCATTAAATAACATTATTTTATAAGATAATATTTCTTGCTTGAAAATTAACTGTGCGGTTTATGTAACTATTATCACCATTGTATATTGTTATCTACATACGAGTAACTGAGACTTAGATAGCTATCTAGTGAGTCATATGCTTACTAAAAATAAACTATTTTCGATGCTACGAGCGCCATCTCTTGGAATTTCTAAAGTCTTACTGAACGACCCTCTTACATTGAAAATATGAGTAATTCGACTGTACTTATATATTTCATAGATAATTCAATTTTGTTCTATCGACACTGTTTGCTTCAGAAGGCCTGTATTTATTTTTCGAATTTATTTATGCAAATGTACAAAGAAGGAAGTACTCTCTATTTTCTAGTTTAATATATATACAATAATGTTCTTGGACGCAATAGGAGTGGAGAGATCGATGTTGCATTTATTTTTATTGTGATCAATTTGGAGTACGACGCATTGAAGATTAATACTTAGCTTTTCTCTAATTTTTTAAGATTTTAATTCCTTTTTTCTGTTATGTTTTGTCTATTCTAAGTACTTCAATTTGATAATTTTTTATTACATCTCTCAAGATGATAGTTGTAAATGTTTTATTCAAATGAGAAAAAAATAATTATCTTAGAACTTAATCCATCTTGCCTGATTTTCTGACTATACTGTAATCTGTGACTGTTCAACTTAGTTCATAACAGGTCAATTGAAAAGTCCCCGGCCTGACACATAGATGGCGCTACTAGAACTAAATCCATATGTTTTTAGTTAGTCCACCGTGTTCTCCAGATCTGGCCCCCAGCGACTATTTCCTGTTCTCAGATCTCAAAAGGATGCTCGCTGGGAAGAAATTTTCGTCGAATGAAGAGGTGATTGCCGAAACTGAGGCCTATTTTGAAGCAAAGGACAAATCGTACTACAAAAATGGTAATGAAAAGTTGGAGGGTCGCTATAATCAGTGTATCACCCTTGAAGGGAATAATGTTGAATAAAAAAAAACTAATTTTGCCAAAAAAATGTGTTTTACTATGGTAGGCCGTGGACTTTTCAATTGACCTGTTACATGGCGAGACTTCCTAAATATGCAAGATCAAAGCGACACATTATTATAATAATTTAACATTACATAAAATCAATAGTTTTAAGAACACTTCAAATGTTTAGTAGTTATCAATTTTTTAATGAACATTTTTCACTCAAATACAGATTATTTTAATGTTATATTTGACCCTTCTAAAATTTATGGTATTTTATGCTACAACACTGATAAGTAACAGTCATATAAATCATACTATAACACTAATAAGTAACGGTCTTAATTGACATCATAACAGATGTTTTGAGAAAATGATATAAATTATTTTTTACAAGATAATATTTTCAACCGAAATACCTTGAGTTACTATTCCTACTTAACTATTATCTAATTTCTACTTTTTTATTCGTGTGATATGACGCCATATTGTTATAATTGTTTAATAAATGTAACAAATATTAAAATTATTTATAGTTAAATGTTAGTTAATTAGTGATTTAATGCCTCAGTATATCTTCCTTTTCGAACCATAGTCACTTAATATTTAAAGAATCATTAATTAATACATTTGTTACGTTTCCCACCTTTTAATGGGGAAGGATATCTGACTTTTGGTGCCGGTGACCAGTTGAATCCTCCTGTCACTAAATCCGAAGGAAAGTTGTACGGTCACTTTTGCTGTGCTCTTATCTACTAGACCAAAAGGGATTTTTACTCGGATTAATTTTAAAAGAATTTTAACTTCTGGCATTATTGTTGAAGAGAGCCGCCTAAGACCCACTGATGAATTCAAATTAGATTATTACCGATTGAGTTTCATTAGGATATCAAAATAAATCGCAAAATACTTGTTGTCATAACTTAGGATATACTAACAATCCACGTCGGAATCTAAAGTTTAATATTTCTGATGAGCATTAACTCATATAATCTGAATCCTAGTGGAACCTTAAATGAAAATTTGACTCACTGAGCCTTTGCAGATCCTAAATGTTATTTATTCTTTATCTCTTTACTCAGAGTAAGGACGATTTCAATATCTTCATTGATAACTTCCATTCATTTCCTCTGCCACCAACCCCAGTATTACATTATTTGCTGCCCATAAATGTGTTTTTCCAGCTCTATTAACTAAACTTTGATAATTCTATTCTAATTTATATAAGACACGTTTATGTCAATGAGAGAGGTACTCAATTCCAACATCACGTTAAAGTCACAAAAAGTTAACTCTAGGGGGGAATGAGATAGAATCTCGCTATATTGTTTACTACTAAAAATATTTTCAATATTCATCAATTATTATAAAATATATTATTAAATATTAAATTAAAAATATTCTTTAAGAATGAATCAAATTTAAAATATTTAATACAATTCAACTCTTAGTTTCACTTATTCTAACTTAGTAATCAATAGTACGCTAATTATATCAGATAAGCTATCTTTATTGGTCATCATCAATTTTTTCAATGCTAATCAAGTTTTAACTATTAATTAGCATTATATGGGATCAAAATTTGAATAAATTATTTTCCTTGATCCATTGAAATAATTAATGTTACATTAATTGCGTCAGCTTTTTTATGCTTATCAATAATATTTTTAAAAGAAATGACATTTTTCTCGTATTATTCAAATATAGTTCTTATACAATGCTGCAAAGTATTATTGTACTGAGGCGCAGCCAACCCACGCAACTATCATTACTATCGTGACAACACCATTAACACTATGGCAACACGTCAACAGGACCTATTTCTCTCAATATTCAATGATTCACGGAGCAATTTGATGAATGACGGACCTTCCGTGGCATTCCGAGCGTGGCGCTCTGGACGAAATCATTAGCCAAATGGGTGATAAATGATTCCGCCAACTCAGCGTGAGGAGCTCTTGCCTTTCCATTTGGCAAAAGTGGAATAACACGTTTCGGTTGGCGATCATTGGCGAGACGATTAAACTTCACTTTCGGGCCATACTGTGGAAGACAATTTTCATGTCGTATTCCTGAAGCATTCGAACAAGTGGTCTCAGTTCCAAAGTTTTGATGTGAAATCTTCGGTAGCGGGCTTATGGTACAATGGAAATTAATGATAGATGTCCTTATGTTGGATGCGTGAGATGGTTGATGTAATCAATCTTTGTTGTTGGGAGTTATAGCAATTTGTATAGGTTTCCTATCTACGCTTCAGCTGAAGTTTGTTACTTTTGGAAGGAAAAGAGGAATTGAATTTGACCGTCTTTCAAATGGAACGTGAAATAAAAGTTAGAGTGTTTTGAAAGTTGAAGACTTTTGATTCACACACACAATTATCGTTTTCAACTCATGTGTTTTGAACAAATGATATTTTTTTCAAGCGAGTTTGTATCTATTTGGAGATTTTGAGGAATTCGTATGAAAATGTACTATTTATTCATTACCAGGTATAAACATCGATAATCAGGATTGATTATTATGGATGTAAATAAGACTTCGAATATATAATTGTATATTAATATCAGTTAGCTTCATTATTATTGTGGTTACTATTTATTATTTAGAGAACTTTCAAAATCAATACTTATGTGATAACTTTGTTGTTTGACATTCGAAATGAAATGAGTATGTGATACATGTATGGTATATAATACCAACTAATATATAATAATAGCTGATAATCATCTCAAATATTAAAAAGTAACTGAAATTTTATACAAATTTATTAATTATTTGTTTCTGTAACGTTTACTTTCAATTTAAAGTATCCGTACACCTTCGGAGAAAATATTTTGAAATACATTGATATTTGCAATCAAAATATTTTTAATGCGAAAATATAACCTAAAACTATGAAAAACACATTTAATAATCTGCCTTTAATTAAAAAAAATAATAAATTCGGAATGGAAAACAAGGTGAAAATAGTACATAAATTGATTATCAGAATAACGCTCACAACTTAAAAGTCAACAAAAATATCATTATTCTGTAAATTTTATCTTATCGTTACATTTTTGGGGGCTGATACTACTTCCATGATGAAAATCGTATTACTACAATTTTTATTGTGTTTCGAGACAAATAACAATGAAAAATAAAAAATAAAAAGTAATAACAATACATGATTTCCACCTTTGTTACTAAAAACGTATCAATTTTACAACCATGAAAGTAGAAGGGGTTCTTAAAAACTATAAAAGGAATATACTTGTAAAATTTAAATTAATTTGGTTCATAACTTTTTCTGATATCTACATTGATATATGTGAATACGTCTAGAAAAATCAAAAACAAACTTTCAAATGCAATTAAAAATTAGCTATCGAGTAAAATTTAAATCTCTGTAACTTAAGTTTTAAATAAGGTAAGAGCAAAATCCAAACACTATTAGAAAGAAAAAAAGTTTAACTTTTAAACTGACATTAAAATTAGAAAATCAAAAATTTTGACAAAAATAACGTTTTAAAGGTGTACGGATACCTTAACTTGAAGCAATAGCTTATTTTTTTAATTTCATTTTAGTATCAATTGAATAGTTACTCGCAAAATCATTTTCGTATCATTATCTGTAAGCCAAACACTTACATATATTTTTTTTCATTTGCGGAAATTTCTCTCATTCTGCATTATGGAAAAAATGAGAAAAACTTGAATTATGTTTATATAACCACGAAGGCCTGGGAGCATCAGTTACTGACTAAAAAAGGAAGAAAAAAGAGTTATGCATTTAAAATGAAATGTTTCTTAAAAGAAAAGGTTTTTCAGTATTAAATGATACTAAATTTGTATTATAGACTCATGGCATTTTCCTAACATTATTATAAAATTAGGATACTATTTTTGAATTTTTTTTTTTTCTTTTAGAGCAAATTATATATGTGTGTAAGAAATTAAAAATGTCTTTGACGTCTGTGACGAAATAAAAATGCGACTTTCAAAATCAATGGTTGTTTATTCATCTCGCTCAGAGAAAAAAGCAACAAGGTATATATAATAAAATGGATGAGAAGGCAAAACACGCAGCTCCACCTTCCAGATTCCAAAAGACAAGAGCAAAAAAATCGAGAATTAAACTTTGCATTCCATTTTATTGTTCGACATACCTGGGGATTTTTCCAAATTACGTGGTACAAGATGTAGGGATTTTGAAGTATTAACATGACGTCTATCAGTCTTGTAGGGATCCTTTCTGACAAATTTATGACTATGTGTAAGCAGATTCAACAGATTTTATGAGAGCGTGATAGAATAGATTAAAGAATACTTTGGAATTGGATCAGGAAATAAGAATGCACTCTGAACTTTTGCAATTGAGAATGGAAACTTAGAAAATTGACTTGGTTTATATGAGATCATTGCATATATATATATATATATATATATATATATATATATATATGTAACATATCCCTGTCGACTTTTGTAACGTAACATAATATCTAATAACAGTCGAGGAGTATTGAATTTTCACTTTTATTTTAAGCTGAGAGAGAGAGACCATTTTCATTAGGTAGTTGGTTACATCATTAAGGTGAGAAGAGCAGAACAGTTGTATGAAAAGAGTAAGAGCAGTATGAAAGAGAGCGTTTTTCGTTGTGTTTTTGGTTATATACTAGGGAAAATTCCCATCAAACGTCAGAAGCACGTGGTATGAATAAGGGGATTCCAGGGAAATATAATAGATAGGGAATTAAAAAGGGATTGTTTTTGACAGATTTATAATTAATTTAAGCAGAATTGATCCTTTTCAAGAGCGCGTGATGTAATAAATTATAGGATACTTTGGAAGGTGATCAGGAAATAAGAATGAACTCTTTAATTTTGTATTAGAGAATGAGATAGAATAGAAAGTTAAGTTATTATTTAGGGTAATTATTGAATTAAAGGTTAAATCATTACATATATATATATATA
>BMAW01028467.1:0-12186 GCA_019974015.1 Nephila pilipes | reverse complement strand
TGTGTGTGTCATCAAATTTTCGATCGTTAATTTAACCAACTTCCCATTAAGCTAGAGCTCTGGAACTTGGGAATCGTTCTTACTCGCCTAAGAATGCAATATTTAGACATTTGCGACAAGTTTTAACTAATATTTCAATATTTTTTTTTAGAAACGTAATTTGTGTAGTAACCTGGCGCCATCTATGGGAGATATATTGAATTTCGCAGAGAGAGTGATCTTAAAGACGAGAGAGATATGAGGTTTTTTACAAAGTTTTAACTAATATTTAAATAATTTTTTTAATAAACTTTGCCACCATATAAAAACGCTGGTTTTTTTTATTACATTATATTCTAGGATTGGCCGAATTAAGAAGGATTCGAGAGAAACCTTATTTAATCTTTGGTAGTCAATAGTTTATCTTTTACTGGGTTTGAATAAATTATTTCTTATGTGTCTTGAATTGAATTTTCTTAATTATTGACTATTTAACTAGACTGAAAGATGGTGACAGAATTAAATAATGAAGAAAGCAAGGCACAACTTGTATTGTTTTTACCCTTATTGGGGGTGTCCTTTTACGTGTACCTTTGCGGCAACAAAAGAAAGTTGGAATAACTTGATTAATGTGGTTTTTGAAATGACTGAATTAATTCTGTTGGGGAATGGAAATTTTTATCGCACAGCTATAACAAGAAATAATGTCTACTTATTCATAAGTGAGATAATTACAAAAAATATTACAATATTAAGCAGTTACTTATAAATTCTAATATATCAATGAAAAATTTATATCAAAGCAGACATAACAATAAAGTAAATAAGCTTAATTTTCTTTATGATCTGAGAAACGAATATTCTGAAAAGTAAATAAATGCATGACAATCAGAGCTCCTCTTTTTACTTTTATTTTCTAGATTTCCTCGGAATGTTACGTACATGTTATTTGATCTTGGAGACAATCATTTTCGACGTTATACATTCGCTTAAAATTCTTTGATTATGTCAAGAGATTTAAAAAAAATGGATAGTTTCATCTTTTTTTCCCCTATTTTTAAGATTTGGTTTAACAATTTGTGTGCGTAAATGTATATGAGCTTTATAACTGTTTTTTTTTATATAAATTTAAACCACATTTCCTCTGCGTTGATAATTAGTTTTATATGCGGAGATCATTCAAAAGGTCATTAGGAAATCCTAGAGATGACACTTGTAACATCAAAATGTTGTTGTTTTGGTTATCATTGTGACTCACAAGACAAGTGAATAAATCTCACTTATTTTCATCTCATGCTTCCATTTATATTGACAATCGTATTAAGTAATTTTTGTTTGATTTAGAAAAAACGGCAAAAAACCAGTTTCGAGAGTGGTGATTAAATACCGATATTTAAAGGTTTAGTAGCGAAAGAGATCAAATTTGAGATAGATGAAGTTCATGGCACATCTGCTCTTGTGTTTGCAACTGTTTTAACTTGGGTATAACTAACACATGGATCAATAAGTCCCGAGACTGTGCGGTCGTTTTTTTGCGATTTCCTCCTTCAAACGCACCAGCAAGTCAATATAATAATCACTGTTGATCGATTTACCTTTTTCGAGGTAGTCAATGAAAATCACGCCATGCGTATCCCAAAAAACTGACGCCATGACTTTGCCAGCTGACTGCTGCGTTTTCGGACGGCTTTCGCCAGCTGTGCGCCACTGCCGCTTCGACTCTGGAGTGTAGTGGTGTATCCATGTTTCGTCCATGGTCACGTAACGACGCAAGAAATATTTTTTGTTGCGAGTAAATAGCGATAAACAGCTTTCTGAATCATCGACTCGTTGCTGTTTTTGTTCCATCGAAAGCAATCGCGGCACCCACTTGGAAAAAACCTTTTTCATGCTCCATTTTTCATGAAGGATAGTAAATACACTTCCATATGATATCTGTGTCATCTCAGCAATCTCACGGAGCTTCACTTTACGATCTTTCATTATAAGTTTTGTCACTTCACTCCCATTTTCCGGTGTAACGGCTTCCACAGGTCTACCCGAGCGTTCCGCGTCATTTGTGTCGGTACGACCACGTTTAAACTCGGCAAACCACCAACAAATCGTTGCTTTTGATGGACAAGAGTCCGGGTAACATTTTTCAATCCATTGTTTCGCTTGCACGGTGTTTTTACCCATTAAAAAACAATGTTTTATCAGAAGACGAAACTCGGTTTTTTCCATTTTTTAAGCAAACTACAAAACGACTTTACTCCAACTTCGATAACTTAGCTGTTTCTGGTCCGATCGACTTAAAATTTTGACACGTTTCAAGCAAAGGTTAGTACTCTAGAAAGACCTGGTAACTGGTTTACTACGAGCGCCATCTCTGGGTTAGTCTCGGGAGTTATTGATTGATGTGTTAACAAACATAAAAAAATTTCTTGACTTTTTAAACGACGAAATTTTTTCCAGTATTTATTTTCTAATACAA
Organism: Nephila pilipes; assembly: GCA_019974015.1. Classification (NCBI taxonomy): domain Eukaryota; kingdom Metazoa; phylum Arthropoda; class Arachnida; order Araneae; family Nephilidae; genus Nephila; species Nephila pilipes. Next base: position 9,734 of record BMAW01028467.1, on the reverse strand, counting down.
ATATACACCATTTTTAACATGACAACAATATTTAATTTAGGTGACATATTAAAAATTAGTCTCATTCTTATATTTTCTTACAAATTCCAAAACTTTTGGGTGGTCGCGGTAGCTTTGATGTTTTGGTTGTGGACTCGGAGACAACGTTTTTCATTGAATCGTGGGTTCGAACCCTTATGCCACTAAAGATCAACCGTGTAGCCCGGGCTGAGGCACATTAAATCTGTCGGGGGTCAAAGTCTTTCCGTTGGGCAGGCATGGAAGTTAGGAGAGGGAGGAGTTAGCCCAAGTGACACTCTTGTCACTTGACTGACATTCAGAATTACGAGGTCCGTCCTCCGTCCGAGGTCAATAACCTTCGTGTTACTTTTTGTGCAACTTTGATAAGTGAAATCAAATCATTTTTGAAAGATACTAATTTAATAAATTTTGTGGAATTGACAATAAGTTTCTCAATTAATTAAAATTTGAGTGAATTAAAAAAAAAACGTGTTAAGTATTGGTTGTAATAAATTAAAAGTTCAGAAAAGAATTATATAAAACAAGAGCAAATGCCAAAAATTAAATTAAATAGTGAAAAAAGTGTTTCAATGAGTACTCGAAATTACTTGAGAACTAAGACGTTTTAATCAACTTCAGTTTTCTCTCGTAACACTGAGTTTATTTTCAAACATTTTTACTGAAGTTCTCAAAAATATATCTCATTCAAGGAGAAAACTAATTTCTTTTCATTTGTAAAAGTATTTTGCACTTTATTGGGAAAATATTTTGCAGTTTAAAAGCTTATGAGATCTAAATAGATCTTTACTGTTTAGCTTAATCCTAGAACAAGTTTAATAACATTCTAAACTTCTACAAGAATATTTTGATTGTCCTGAGATTTTTTCTTCCTTTCGTTTATAATGTGTAAAAAAATTCCAGATTCACAATTAGAGTTTCCATAACAGCAAAAAAGCATTCAAAAAATAAAATAGTTTTTTTTTTCAGCTAAGGTATCAATGAAAATTCTTTTAACCTGCAAAACTAATTGAAAATAATTCGAGATAAAAACCAACGTTTTTATACGGTGGCAAAGTTTATTAAAAAATAATTATTGAAATATTAATTAAAACTTGTCGCAAATGTCTAAATATTGTATTGTTAGACGAGTAAGAACGATTCCCAAAGTTTCACAGCTCTAGTTTGATGGGAAGTTAGTTAAATTAACGATCGAAAATTTGATGACACACACACACACCAAGTGAAATGCATAATAATTTTTAACTTTAAAATTTACTTAAAAAGAGACATTTGTGAGCGTATTAAAATTTTCCTAATACTCACAAAATCAAAACATGCATTTGAAAGTTTGTAAGTCATTTTATTAAAAAAATGGTAACCAGAATTGAGAAAAAATTATTTGATAAGACACTGCGCCAAATATTGGAATCTTTCTTTCTTGCGAAAGATTACTGACTGAAAATCAGCAACCCTTACTATCTCCTCTTTGTGAGTTTTACGATACCTCATGTGGCGTATGGGAAGTTCCTGGTGTTCCCAGAGGGGGAAAGAAATTTTTTCCTCAATCCTAAAAGCGCCGAGGGGAAAGAATATTTTGACTTATTAAAAATATTGAAATATTAATTAAAACTTGTCGCAAATGTTTCAATATTGCATTGTTGGGCGAATACGAACGATTTCAGAAAGTTTCAAAGCTCTAGCTTGATGGGAAGTTGGTTAAATTAACGACCGAAAATTTGATGACACACACACCAAGTGAAATTCAGAAAAACGTTGTAATAAAAATATCTTGGAGTCCTTAAGGAAAATACCAACTTTTTTTCAATTTTTCTCAAAGTATTTTTTGAATTAAAAAAATCCCAATGTTTTGCTATTGGTATAAAATTTAATATAAAGTATATTTAGCAAATAATATTTTCTTTCTATTAAAGAGAATTTCTTGTATGCTAATTAAACACTTTTATAATAACTCATCAAAATTAGAGCAACATAATATTTCAGTCTATATTTTTCATTCATTAAGTTATTGGTTGAGGAAAGGGTACAAAAAATTTAAATGATTCATTAATGTACTTTTGCGTATTAAATCTATTTTAACATATTTTCTCATGTTTGTTTTTCTTTTTTTTTTTCTTTTTATATCCACTAATTAGATCTGTATTTCTAATAAGTTATTGCTTTTTAACAAACAAATCTGCCTTTTATTAAAAAAATTCTAACCCTATATTCATACTAATTACAAATTTAATTTTAATTTTTAAATCAAAATATGAGATTCTTATTTTGAAAGCTCAGTATATGTAAATTGCATTTATTGCAGTAAGTGATAATTTTTTTAAAAATATAAATGCGATCTCGCTGCTTTCAAAAAGGCGAGTATTCGAAATCAAGATTGAAAATTTAAATAAATAAATAAAGATGGCGCAAATAAATGACACTATATACTTACTATATAACAATAAATACACTCATTGTGAAAAACAAGCCGCATCTAGATGGAAATGTCATAATGAAATGATATTTCATTCTGACATCTTAGTTCTCATCAACAAAAAAGACTTAAAACGTTGGTGTAAAACTTACCTTAAATCGTACCTGTATATTTCCTGTTTTGAACAGTATAAGTAAGTATTATTGCATGCAGTCGATATTTATTGTTTATTTTCAAACAATTTATTATCTTTCATATTATATTTAGTCAAACGATTAACGAAGATTATTCTTTTTCGTTGTTCATTGTTGCTTTTTAAGCTCCAACTGTTTTAGTCAACCACAAAATGGCATCGCTGCACCATTTTCAATCTAATTTATTGTAAAATTTTTGCGAATATGTTTGATGCCTTTCACCAGTAACGAATTTCACCAATACTCATTCAATCACTTCTTTACGGCTTGGTGGAAAGAGTTTTATATATTTAACTTTAGATTTCCACTTTTAAATTTAATATTTTGCTAAACACCTCTTCTTATAGATAAAATGTCAGTGAATCAATAAAAACCATTTTCCCATTTTCATGGATAAATCCAGTTTTACTTTAGTTTATAAGTAAAAGAAGTTATGAATAAAATGACAAAACTGTCGTTATTTCTATGAACAGAATTTTATATTTATTTGAACTGAATCGAAAGCAAATAAAAAAAACCCTCTATGTAAACGCTAACAACTATTTAGTTAAATATTCGACTTATGAAAAATTATTCAGTCATTTAAATAGCAAATTCCTTATTAAATATTTATCCGGTATTCCGATGGCTAAGTAGGATGTCTCAATAACATGACAACTGTTCCGAAGAAAAAATTTACTTACTTGGTCTCTGTCGCATTCTTTAAGAAACATTAAGACACATCACATTTTATTGAATCTGGGCATAAGATTTCTTTGGCGGCTCTCTTTAAACCGCCTGCCACCATCCCAAAATGCAATGAGGGGTACGATTCCCTTGCACCTTCTCAACTTGCCATGAGACGGCACATTAGAAAAACTAATTTCTTCACATGTGGATTACGGAGATTTTAAGTATTCCTCAAGTGCCCTTGTGGTTTTTTTTACTCGTGCAGCTATCAGAATAACACAGCAGAAAAAGAAAAGCAGTTCTTAACTTGCCGATTCGAATGCTGTTCTCCTAATATCCAAGGACCTACTGAGGTCACCCTGGATGAGTAAAAGACATCTCGCACCAGAAGATTTCATCGTTTTCGGTATGCAACTAACCAGAGATCTCTGAAGTCGTTTTCTAAGTACTCGAATATTGTTTGCTTTCATATCCTTGAGAAATTTCGACAGTTGTTCTTATAATTATGCTCTATACTAACTTGATAAATTTATGATACAAGCTGTATCTTCCTTTACTGTTATCTAAAAACCATTTATATAGTAAATATGTGAAGTAGATTCATTTTTGTTATATTTGGAAGAGTGATACTAAATTAGACAATATTAAATTAGATGACAAATAAATATTGATGTTTTAAAAATTAAATTTTTCTGAATCATTTGCAACGTACTAAAGTGCGGTATACTTCCGCATCTAATTACTCCTTCAGTTGCAAGAATACTATTTAATACAACTCAATTTATTACCTCTTGTTAAATGTGACATTTATAACAGTTAATTAATATATAATATCCACATGGAATTTCTGATGCAAAGCAATCATGCAGGAGAACGACATTTGATACTTTTATTGGATATCTAAAGTGAAAAATTATCTTATTTCTTTTATGTTACGTCATTTTACACTGCCTTTTTACATATAATCATTAGCCCTTTTTACCCTTTACTGGGTTAAATTATCCATACTTTATGGATTTTTAACGTATTGAAAATGTAACTCGGATATGAAATAAAAAAATATTATTTAAAAAAGCAACAATTTAGAGATTTAAAAAGAACTTAAAGCTTGATTTTATGAACGAAACTCTTATAATGTCTTAAAGAAGTTAAAGAAATCTTAAAATGATTTTTTAGTAAATCTATTTTAATTATACGTTATTTTTGAGTTACGGATAATTTTTAATTATTGTTTAGCAAAATAATTTTTGTCGCACATTCATTGATCTATTTTAAAGTATTTTTTTCTTGTGTATGTAAGATTGTCGTTAAAAGAGGTTATTGAGGAACTTATTGTATTTGTAGGAAGAACGTTTAGAATAAATAACTAAAATAAATAAAGTCACTAATACATGTGCAATAAAAATAATATATGCTGTGCATGCTAAATTCTTGCACATAAGATAAGCACTGCATGCTATTTTCGCTGACAACTGTCTATATTTTTATAGCTTCAATAATAAGGTTATGTTACATATTTTTATTCTGCTGTTAGATGCCGAATGAGGACATTAAATTACAATATTTTTTTTTATGGAAAATATAAATATATTTTTGTATTATATATATAATTATATAATAAAAAAATATATTTATGTGATGGAAAGACAATCTTAAGAAAAACAACTTTTTCAGGGAACGATATTATGCACTAGATATAACACTAACATTTCAACTCCAACGATTATTGCCACAAAACGCTTATTTTATCATAGATAATTTCACACAGGAAAAGTAAAAGTTATTTCGAAAAGTTTCTTCCGTTAATTAATATCAAACACTTAATAAGAAGTGTTTTTTGGTTTACTTTTTTTTAGCTCAGATTATTCAGATGGAGTAGTGAGGGTTTTTTTTTGTTTGCTTCTTTTTACTGCTTTCCTTTCCTCATTTGCTACCGGAAAAAATATTAAGCTACAATTAAGGAAATCGAAATGTAAGTACGCAACAAACTGGTACATAGTAATTTTTTTTTATTAGAAAAGAAAAAGTATTCTTATTATAAATATTTCTGTAGTGATGTATTTAATAAAGAGGGATATTTTATAATATATGTTATATAGAGAGAAAAAACAGATGGTATACACAGAGAACATCTATAAATATAAATACTATATATGTATAAAACTTTTTAACGAAAACTGAGCATTTCTATGTAGAAAAGTAGTAAAAAGACAACTGAAGTGTAAAAAAAAAAAAAATAACTCCTTATTTGGACAGTAAAAAAATAAATGAAAATATACTAAAAATGCCAGTTTACCATTTTCAAAAATAAAGAAGTGAAGAATTTTCAATGCAGCTAGTAATTTTTTTAATGAAAGTTGAAGTGTTGTGCTCTATAATAAGTTAGATAGTTAGACAGTTTTAGTGTACAACACTTTACTTCTTAACCAAAAATTATCACTTAGAATAAAAGTCTTTTTTTTTTATTTCTATCGTTTTCCGTATATTTTCATTTGATTTCCAATTGTAAAAAAAAGTTTTCCAGTTATTTTTTACAGCTTTTCCATATAGAAATTATATATATATATATATATATATATATATTTAAAGATGCAGATTACATAAATGCACATTTGTATATTTCATTTCATGGCTCAAATATTAGGTTGTTCTAAAAGACGATTATAAAAATGAAAGACGATTTTCTTGAAGTGAATAAATATTTTATTGAATTATTTATTGTCCATTCTCGTTCAATACATTTTGCCATCGCACTGGCAGTAGAATGACTGTACGCTCATAAAAGTTTTGTTGTTCGCTGACAAATAACTGATCCATGAGATTTTTGAACGAAATATTGAAAAATTACGATTCTTTTATCATCTGAGTGATGTAAATTAATTTGTTTTTTGAAAATAATGTTGAAAAGTGTTAATTTAGGAGTATTAAATTATTTTTATTACTTCTTCCAGAAATCTATCGATGCAAATAAGACTGTATAAAAACGGTACATGGAATGCATTTGTTAAAGAAAAGAACTGAAATAGTTTAACTATATTTTAATTCTAATAAGCAGTTGCGATTTATTTAAAACTACTCAAAATATTATTTAAAAGTTAATCCTCAATAAAAAATTTTATTGTTTGAGCAGGATCATTGTATTTTTCACTTCATCCGCGAGAAGTACTATCATATCAGCTAGTATTATATGTGTACTAGCTGATACCAGCCAGCATTGCTAGGAAGACGATAATATATTTTGCAACCTATACGTAAAATATCAAGAAAATTTTCAATTTTTAAACAATAATGATAATCTAAATTTAAAATTTTAAGAAATTGTTTGTCTATAATAATGGTTATCCAGTGATACTTCGCTTGAATATATATAGATTGCCATGCGTGTACGCTACTCCTTAAGAAGTCGCCATTTTAGTATTTTTCAAAATCCCGCTATGTTTTGGAGCTAATTTACACTTTCACCAACCGTGGGACTCCAAACTCATTTATTTCTATCGCTAAATCTGTACGTTTCCTATTTTCGATATGCACGAAATTTCGCACAAAGAGCTCCTTCGCCAAAATTTTGCCAATTCTTCTTCAGCGCTTCAATATTAAATTTTTTGGTATTTTTTCATTTCGCACACGCAAATCTTACCAAGTAAACTTAAGGGGTGTCAGGACCCTTTAACCTTCGAAAAATGTGTCTAAAATGCCTTTTATTTAAGCTTCTGTATTATGCATAACAATCAACTGAAATGGATGAAAAAATTTTTATGAGTTTAAAATGGTTTCATGTGTATAATTTAACAGTTAAATATAAAAATTTATTTTTTTAAAAAAAGTTATCTGCTGTATTTTGAAGACTTAATTTTTTTTCTTCTGGAAATGAGAGTTTCACTTCAAATTAAACGTACAGTTCAAATATTATGCTAATACCATCAAAATAGTCTCAAATTAAACCTAACATTTGATTTCAGGTGCTGAACCTATTTCTTTTCCAAAATACTTTGTCAATATTTTTTAAAAAAGTTTAAAACTTGAAAATTGTAAATTTTTGAAGTTTTTGAAAATTAAAAAAAATTTTAAAAAAATATTTTCCATCAAATTACTTTAAATTTAGCTTTAGCATCTAGAGAATAGTAATTAGAAGATATGTACAAGTTTTCATCCATTTCTAATAATTAGTATTTCATACGTCTTACGTGAAAATTGAAAAAAGCATGTTTTGAGAAAAATGACTTTAAAGTTAAAAATTTGAATAATTTCCCACCCACTATAATAGCCAACATAAAAAACCTTTCATTTCATAATTAAGTCATTATTTTACAAATACACATTATATATATAGTATTAATTTGGTTTAATTCACTTTATGGGCCACAAATGTCATAAAGAAAGACTATTGAGTTATTTCGACATTTTTGGTATTTGAAAATATACACACATTTACAAAATGTGACAGTATTAATGACTTAACTTTAGGTTTAAGTTATACAAAATAACTTCTTAAAGGTGCATAACCACTTTATATATCTTGTGTAGAATATAAAAAAAGTAAAAGAAAAAAAAATTGGAATATATTGTAAATCTAAAATTTAGAATAATTTAAAACTTATTTAGTTACTCATCAAATAAAGCATTCATAATTTTAAAAAAAATCTTAATTTTAACAATTAACAGTGAACATATAGCCAACAGAATTATTTGATTTATTATGTAATCCTAAAAAGATTAAAAAAAAGCTTCACAGCAGTTGAGATATTTTTCTAAAAGCATACATTTCAATAAAGTAATGCAGTAAAATTATAAGATATAAGGTACAAATTATACATAACATTATTTAAAAGCTTATTCAGACTATTATGTATAAATTATTGCATGATATATCATTATGACATTTCAAACTATTACAAACAATGTCACGTTAGAAATGAACAGCTCAATATTTAACTGTGAAAAATATAATTTTTATTCCAGTAATGTGGAAAAAAACATTTAAAAACCTCCTGGCACATAAACATCTCCTTCTTTCATTCTCATGTTTTCATTATCTTTTATAACTTTCAGTCTTTTTGTTTTCCGAGCTTCATGTGACTGTTCGCTTACACGTTTTTCGGCTTTCTTGATTCGCAGTTTATCCAAGATTTGAAAATGCATTTTCATTTTCTTATTAATGAGCAAATCTAATTTTTTTGCTACCGAAACCAAGGAACTTTGCCCATCATTGTAAACACACGTACCTAAATAGGCAGCAATTTCTGCCACATTACGACCACATCCTACAACTTTTGGGCAAAACTTCCAAATTAATGAGTTGAGAGACTCATTAGGATTTTGTGTTTTCCCACCTAAGCACTTTTTCAGAAGTGAAGGATGAGAAAGATCTTTGAAAACAGGCTTAATGACCTCCATCACAGCTTTGGGGACCGAATTCTTGTGTTTATATTCATGCTTCTTATTATCACATTCTGCATTATTATAACGACACCAAGAATTCGGACCTTTCGGACAGAACCAATGCATGGGTTCCTTATCAGTGCTGCCTGAATGTGCCCAGATGGACCAAATAGCTGTCCTCATGCTTCTCACATCAGTACTGTTCCCTCGGATGGCATTACCATAGTAAGTGGTCAGCTTATTAATTAAGACGTCTGTTAGTCTTCCTTTTCCCCCAATTGTTTTTCCATCAGAAAGTTTTTTATTTCCCTGCAATGCTTTGAGTTTTCGTAATCTGCTGCCCATCCTTTTCTGCACATGGCCAACACACTCGATTTTTTCTAATTGCACGTCTTTCCCATATGGGTATTCATTTGACAGCGCAAGAAATGTTTTACTGTCTCCATCACCTATATATCGTAAATATTTGGCATTGTGCTTCTGTTGGGATCTGAGAAAAATGCGTTTCATACCATCTACTTCCATTTTACCTGCAGAACAGGAGTGATTTTTTTTACATAAAGGTTTATGTTTAGACAACCACTGCAAGTAGGTGGGTCCAAATTTCAATCCTTTATATGAAACACATCCTTTGCAAAAAGACGACATCACCTCAATGTCAACAACCTTGCCAGACTCGGCACCAACTAGAGTGCATACGCCAATCAATGACATATGCCCCCTCGTCTTCCAAGTACCATCACCGCTAACTGTGAGTGTATTTGGATTTTCGGTCAAAGATTTTTCTTCCGTAACTGCGTTTTTCATGGAAGAAAGAGCTAAGTCTTTCGTTGAGCTCAAAATTTTAGTGTTTATGAGGTCATATGTTTTTTGTGATATCGGGGAAGGCAAACTCATTACGGCACAAAAAGTTTGAAGAGCAGTCAAACCTTCACCTATGCTCCGCATAGCTAAAACAGATCTTCTGTTAATTTCTGGCACATTCTTTTTTACACCAATCATTGGACAACTTCGAAAGTTAGACGAATAATCACATCTCGAACAATGAACTTGAAATAATG
>BMAW01028465.1:127447-158538 GCA_019974015.1 Nephila pilipes | reverse complement strand
ATGGCAATATAAGCTATTTTCAATTGATTAGTTTCGACTGTATCATTCCCTTTTGCTTGAAGTTAGCGAAAACACTATGCAACTCGCACTTGGTGGGAGCATCAATTTTACATCTATGTTTGCGTGCCTACAGCTCAGCTTAAAATTATTGAGATAGCTTCGGGTACTATGGAAATAGTTAGAGATGCGCGGTAGCTTTTAGCATATCCCACCTCCTCGATTGGAGAATGCAAAAAAAGGATCCTCGTATATTAAGGCATGAATAAATAACTTATTTTAAAATTAAATTTCCCTAGTTATTTAAAGATCAGGGAGAAAGTAAAAATAAGTATACACGAAAACTTTAGTACTGATGATGTTTTGCTTAAATAATGTAGACAATTTAAAAGCGGGTGTACCAACATTTGCGATGAAAGGGGATAAGAATGTACGTCTGTTCAAACATACCTTCAGCAACAGGAAGTTTATGGCTACGTGGTTTTTGAGACAAAAAAGTGCCTTGCTTGTTGAGTTTATGAAACCGGGACTACAATCAATGCAGCTGTTTATTGTCAAACCTTACGACGACGGCGAAGAGCCATTTAAAACAAAAGAAGATGAATGAAGCTTCGGAACAAAGTGCAAGTCCATCTCACATCACTGGTGGCAACGTTCCTCGAAGAGGGGAACGGAAAATTCGGCCACCGATATGACCTCTGCCGAAATTTTGATTATGTTGAAAAGTAAACATGTTTGTTTTGATAACAAATTCATCTTGATCTGCGCAGTTGTCTTTATTTTTATTGTCCATCGGAGGTTGAAAAAAAAAAAAAAAACCGGCTTTCGTAGCTGGGAGGAGAAAAACACTTTTCAGCTCAATATAACCTTTCTACATTCTAATGCTTCAAAAGTCGTTTTTGTCTCCTGTTATTCAAAATTTCATTTTGTATATTTCGAAACGTCATTCTAACCACAATCGTAAAAGTACTTTTCACATTCTATTTACGGTTCGGTGGCACAAATTCTCCTTCTTTGCACATGCTCCATTTTACAATAGACCGACATTCGAATTAAACTAAAATAAACATCAGTTGCGACGCTTCGACTCTTGAGCGAGAGATAAGATGAAAAACTAACAATACAGGAGACAAAAATGCGAGAAAACTAAATGTTTTGGAAACGAGGAATGTTTTACTAACGGAGGGTAAAAGAATGAGAAGAAAAGAAAAGAGAAATATTCTAACGCCTCTTAAAAGAAAAAGAAAGCTTCATTTTCTAAATGCAGAAAGCTGTCAGTGCGTAAACAAAATGGCTTAGCCGAGCTATTGTTCGACCGAACGAAAAGTGAAATGGTTCGAATATAGCCTTAGAATGGTTTTGACTGGAGATCCTTTTTTATTCCTTTCTTATTTACCAAGGAGAAGGCGGAAACATTTCAACTCCAGTGGTTACCATGTAAACGATGTCAGTCATTCGAAGAGAAGTATTTATCAAGTTCGTTCGCGCCAAAAGCGTTCTGTCGGACTGTTTTTGTTTACGATTTTGAAGAATACATGGGAAAATTTCCCTTTTCTGTCTTAAAAAAAGATCATGACACATTTTTTTATTCTGTGGATTGCCTTTATGTTTTTAAATTTCTTGATCTGAATTTGAATAGACAAACCTTTCTCTTAACCGAAACTTTTCGGAAGACAAGGCGCATGAAAAATCGAAAGAAGCGTATTTTAACCCTTTAGAAATATTACTGATAGGTTAGATTGCTTTAAATAACAAGAAAATAAATAAACAAAATTCTCATGTATTTATCTTCCAACTCAGCTTTGGATCTGAATGAAACCTTATCTTATCGAGTCAAACTCGTCTTTAGAAATTAAATTTTACCATCTTAATATGAAGTCCCGATATGTTTCATTTACTTTTAAATTAAATGGTAGATTGTTGTGAATCTTAGCCACGTTTTGCTTCTCTGGTGGAGATGGAGGTTTCTTATGTTGAAGATTAACATGGATTAAAATTAGATGGCTTTCATCTCTTTTGTTTCTGTAGCTGTTTCTAGATAGTAAAATGTACCTCAGTCAAAAATGCAGAACAAGAAAGGGGAATGCTATTGCAGTGGCCCTCAACCACAAGTTGCAACTTAACAATGACAGACGGTTGTATAAGTGCCTAACAATAAGCATAGCTTGGAATTCTTTTCTAACTCAGTTATTAAAGGCATAACATAAGGCACATCGAACAAGTTCTCTCCGGAGCCGAGGATGAGGAGCTCGAATCAACCCTTCACCAAGGTCAACTGACCACCACCAGATTTCAGGGAGAAAGCCCTCACGTCGATGTGGGTGACTCAGGACTTGATAACTAGATGGTATCACATTCCAGTTGAAAACTATTGGAACTATTTCCAAAGTGGATACTTGCTCAGTGTGTCAAACTAAGACACTCCACTCTTAAAATCCTGACTGGTGATACAAATGTTTACAACGCATGTATAAAGTAGACCCGTCATCAGAACTAATAGCCGATAATGTAAATGGAAATGTACCAAATGGTATTCAAATACAACAGGGGATGTATGTCCATTGAATTGATAGCAAAATAACTTTCCCTGAATATCGTTCAGAAAATCACTCAACAGTAAAAAATGACTTTTCTCCCCGTAGAAAAAAGTGTTTGATAATCTGCAACTGAGCAATGACTAGTGTAAAAACGCCTAATAACTTGCACAGCTGAGAATTCCTTTCTGGTCAACAGTGTAACAGCAGCCCATCCCGTGCAAGATTTGTTCGCATCCGAAGATTGTAACACAGATTATTCGCAAAATTTCCTTTAACTAACATCTGGAGTGGCTTAATGACTTTATATTGAAGTTTTTTGCTTCTTCTGAATCAAATGAAACGTGGTGGATGGAAATTGAGAAAACTTTGAAGAAGAGTAAATAATTATATTCAAGACGTATATAAAAGCGTCAGATAATTGATTTGTTGGACAATAATAAGGTTACAATAATAGGATAGGTGATAGTGTGATGTGCATGGAAGTTTTCTTGCGTGTATAATAGATTTGTTGAGAAAAGGAGCAACGCGCCGTCAGATTGATTGAGTATCTGAAGAAAGTACTCGCACTGTATTCCAGTAAGCATATTCTTTGATATATGATAGAGTTTGTGAGTACTCGTGGATAAAGACTTGATGCTGGTGGAGAGCCCTCCCCCCTTTTGTTTTTGGATTGATTGTTCGGTTGATTTGAGTTTTCAAATATAATTGACTTTTTTAACCACTTTGTTCGATCTTGAACTTAAGTTGAAATTAAAATGGGTGATTTGAATGACTTTTAAGATGACAGACGAGACGGGTAATAGGATTTCGTCACAAGGTCAAACAGCTTCTGTCAAATTGGTGAAAAACAGTAGGCGCTTGTCTATTTGTGAATTGTTCTAATTAAACAGCTCTTTACGATCAATTTAGCAAATATTTTAGAATTAATAGTGTTCAATTAATGTTTTTACAAATTTTCCTCGGAGATTTTTTTATATATAGTTTTTTTTCTCCTTTTTTTATATCTCTCGATCTATTCCCTAGCATTCACTAAACAAAACCATGAAAATGTCTATATTCAAAAGATAAATGTCGAATTTATTTTAAGAAACTGCATATTTTTTAACGAATACATGAAAAGAAAGTTTGTAAGAAAAAAATGATTTTAGTTCCACCCAAAATTATCCAGAATGTGAAACAGGCAAAAGCAAGATGTAAATTATTCTCAATTCTGTGAATCGCTCATTTTTTTTACAAACTAACCAAAAATATCGAGTTTATTAAATCAATATAAAATATGTTTAGCTATTAGTTCTTGTAAAAAATAAAAGTAATGCATATTTGTCATCTCATCAAATGTTCTGAACAGTCATACTTTCGACACTGGTCTTTTCTATAGACATTAGTAATAATAATAAAAAAAAAACATTCAATTTTTTTTGTTATATTTCACCACCTCAGAGCTGTGATCCGTTTGGATGAAGCATTAAAAGAATTAAAACAAACATATGTGTGTTAGCTTAGTATTTATAATTTAATCAGCCAGTGTTTATTTAAAAGAAAGCACAATTGCTGCCAATAAAGGTTATTAACCAAATGTAAAGTTTTAATATTGAGAAATTCTTAACGATTGCACTTTATTGCTTTCAATTACCCATTAAACGAATTAATTGATTTTATTTTTTCACAAACTCGATATTCTTAAAAATGGAATCAAGTTTTATTGTTCTAAAGGTACTCAAAATTCTAAATATACATTTTTGAGTGAAATTTTCCATCTAATTTAATGTCGATGTCTTCAAAACAAAAGAAAAATATTTTTCTTGAGTAAAGCCATTATCTGTTTTTATTACCTCAATTACTTTCTTTTATGATGTGTTAAATACTAATAAGGCTTTTAAAAGGGGGAAAAAGCCCCAATTAAATTTTAGTCACCGCGAAGCCTAAGTGATAAAACTTCTACTCCTCCCAATTTTAAGAAATCAACACCTTCTATATTTTTGTACTTAAAAATTTTAAAAGTCCGGTTATTGTATTTGATTTCTTAAACCCATAAAGTTAGACTTTGCGTCTCTCTCAGATGAATATACAAAACTTTCCTCTCTTTAGACGAAAATGAAATAATGCTTAGTTAGCTCAGCTTACGATCTTGTTTTATGATGACCAAGATTTTTAAGTTTACAAGAGGGAAACACTTGCTAACGGATGATGAAGATCTCTTAAAAGTTTTAAGGAGAACTTTTAAAAGTTGTCGTTAATTTAGAGGGAGTAAACGAGCCTATTTTCATATTTTATTCGCTCTTAGAGTTCGGAGCAAATTTGCATGTAAGATGATGAGAGAGCTCTGGGTTTTATTTGTCTGGAACCAATCGATCAGATGAATTTTATGTGAGAGGTAGGGATTAGGATGAGAACCCTTTTGGAAAGAATTCATCCTGATTTATTAGTGTGGAAATTGTATCGATTAAATATAAGATCTGTGTTCAAAAACATCTGAAAAATGCTCATCAAACAATTATTAAGTTCAGGGTTGATTATCAGTTGAGTTTGTGGTGTATTCAGCTTTAGGGAACCAGAACAAGCGAGAAATAATGAAAGGACGCATTTAGACCTTTATTTTTATGTTCATTTTTTGCAATTAATTGTAAATATTAGATTTTTTTGTGTATGCATAATAAATTTAATTATTCTATAGAATAAAAAGTAGTTTTCTTAATCAAATGTTTTTTTTCTTCTTAGTTGATATGGATGTGATTTTGAGCATATGCAATCTAGGTACTATATAAAAAAATTTTTCATTACATGATTCAATTTTTTTTTAGAGAATAAAAAGATTATGTATATATTGAACACCAATACTTTTTCCTCAAAGAAAAAAACTAAATTTTTAGAAATACTTTTTTTATTGGAAGAAACGAAGAAAATTAAAATTTCCAAAATAATGAAATTCTGCAATTTTTTCAAAGAAAATATGCAATATTATTTAAAAAGTCGAATCACCATTTTTTTTTTGTGAACTATTTTAAATGTAAAGAATAAAATATTTTGTACTCTTATATAAGGGAATACATTTTTAAGAAATGGTACCTATATGCAAACATGTCTCAAAAATTATATTCATATTCATTTAAGAAGGAAAAAAAATCCTTTTTACTAAAAAAAAAAAAATACTTTTATAACTGAATAAACTGATTAGAATACCATTATTAGTTCTCCAAAAATATTTAAGCTTTCCTAATAATTTCTAAACATTATTAAATGTTATTAATTAATGTTAAATTTTAATCATTATTAAAACCCTTTATTTATTAAATGATCTCTAAAAATAAAATATTTTAATTACAGATACAGAAAAAAAAAGTTTGGCTTTCAAAACGTCCTGAAAATGTGACCCCTACCTTCAGCAACTTGAAAATCTTTTAAAAATAGGAGTAGGGTTATAACTGAAGCTTAGGATTATACTCGACAGCTTTGAGTAGAAATAGGGCTTAAACGTATGTTTTGACTCCAGCATCGTATATCATGATCTTAACCACTACGCAATCACTCTTCACATTGCTAGAGGAAATAGTGAATAAAGCAGTTTCTGCGGGATAGATGTTTTCTCCTGCCTCTGAGGGATGTTTTTTAATCCGTTGACAGGGGAAGGTCGGTTGGCCTTGAGTACCGGTGGCGTTTCTAATCCTCCACCATTGCGCCTGAAGAAAAGATGTCCGGTCGCTTTTTTGCAGCTCTTTTATCAACCTAAAGGGATTCCCTCTCGGGTTATTGAGATGTTATTTAACTTCTGGTGTTGATGTTGAAGAGAGCCTCCACAGACACTACCTCCAGTATCCTAATGATTACACGAAGAGGCCCCATTCTGAACAATATTTGTAAAAAAGATATTTTTTCTAGCCATTATTGCAATTGATATGCATTCCTTCCCTGTTGTATTGTTTCGCTTTGGACAGTTTCTATTTGACATCATCGGCTGTCTCTAGTTGAATGGCGAATCGCTTTGACACTTGTGAAGTAACTGGTGTATCACAAGGAATGATTTTGGGTGGTTGTCTTAGTCAGACCCGCAGAGGCAAGTTTCTGCATCTGGAGCATGTGCAAACATTAGTACTAGGCTATGCTGCCATCTAGTGTTCAAGCCTGGTTCATCACTTCGGTGGTTGCAATGCTTTCTCGCCACATCAAGGGGAAGGGGACGATATGAATCCTCAATTTGTCAGTCTAGAGAAAACTTGTCCGGCAGTTTTTTTGCTGTTGGTTTCATCACCCAGACCAAAAGAGATTCTTTTTCGGGCTGTTATTAAGGTATTTTAACATCTGTCGTTGTTGCTGAAGAGAGCCGTTGCAAATTTTAGGTTTTAGACTGCAATGTTTCCTGAATAAATGATTTCAAGACTTATTGATTATCAAGTATTTTGGAAGTTTTAATTTGACATTTTTTTTGAGGATAAGAATTATTTGTTAAATGCTTCTGGTACCTTCTTGTGCTCGATACAACGATCCGTTTCATTTGGCAATGCGAACATTGAATCAATCTGAGTCAGTAACACTTATAAAGATCTCATCTAACTAAATAGCAGTTTCTCTTATACGCCACTCTATCTTCAAAGTGAATCACGTATTGAACATCTGATTTACATTAGTTTGAGTTTATCATGGAAAGGTTGTGTTACTTCTTTTTGAAGTAGTTGATAGATCCATCTCATCCAGGAAGTTTATCGCCAACTCATATAAGTCAATATGGCTAATCCAGCTGAGAAGTTTGTGTGATCCGGAGGATATTGAATAAATACATGAGCTTTTCAGAAAATGACAGTGATTGTCGAGTACATTTTACGGACGATTTTATTCCTTTGTTATGTAATTCACTAAAAGGGGTAAAGCTATCCACGTTGCCTGTGGCTCGATATGAAATATCACAATACGCTTAAATAAAGTGAGCACCTCTCATGTGAATTGGTATAAAAACTTAATATATTGAGATTAGATTAATTTACAGAGTTAAATTGAGATAATTATTTCTCATTATTTGTTTTACATTCTAATATCGTTTTAGCAACGTGACCTAATGTATTCCCAGAAAGCTTCCACTCCTACTATCTCTGGCTAAATTCTATATGCAAAAAAAAA
Source organism: Nephila pilipes (assembly GCA_019974015.1). Classification (NCBI taxonomy): domain Eukaryota; kingdom Metazoa; phylum Arthropoda; class Arachnida; order Araneae; family Nephilidae; genus Nephila; species Nephila pilipes. The sequence continues at coordinate 150,895 of BMAW01028465.1, read as the reverse complement.
GAGAAATTGCTATCGCCACTGCCGTCACTTTGGTGTGATCTTCGCTTTGTTGGTGTGCTGAAGTGGGATTTTGGGAGCTGTACGTGACAATGATGACGATGTTTAAGATCCATTATCTGATCAGGAAAGTGTATATAATACAAATTATTGATAAATAGTGAGAAAGCTGAACTGGAGAATCAAGAAAGTGAACTAGAACCTTTGTTATGTACATGAAAAATGTTAATAGAAGAGAACTTATTGATTAAAGCTATTAATAAATATTCAGACTCTTCTTTCGAAAAAGTAGAGGTTGCTACGTTGATTGAAAAAACAATAAGTTGATGAATAATTTCAAGAAATAATACTCCTATATATATCTAAGCCATTCAGGAACATTTTATCAATAGTATAATGAATAAGTTAATGTTACGTTTATCACATATTTTTATTGTTGTATCCATTCACTGGCCTTTGAGAATTTTCAAAAAAAAAAAAAAAAAAAAAAAAAAATTGAAGTATATATAATGGTTATGCTTTATTCTTACTCTCACCAGATTCGATAACTCAATAAAGTTTAATTATGATTCATTCTTTAACAAACATTTTATTTACACTTCGACGTCTATCTCGGAGCTTGTTTCCGCTCCTAACTCACTTATGAGATGTTTTTTGATTTTATTACGCTGTCAACCTCTTTCTCGACAAAGAGGAAAGGAGTACCACAATTTTCTCACGAAAACAGGCATCATATATATTTTATAGTACAGTATGTGGTTTCCATTAATATAGGAATTTAAGGACGTGTTTTACGAAACCTCTTTGACGGGGAGTATGTCATTAGACATTATCTATAGACATCACTGAATCAGGTTGAGCTTCTATAGATGATATTATTATAAAAAATTTTCCTTCACGCAGTATCTTCGGATCTCTTCTCCGCATTGCTCTTTTAATTGTTCTAAATAAGTGCCCTTATTAAAGGGATTTACATTGAAAATAATGAAATAAAAGAGTGCTTTAAATTCTTCTATGCGACTGACAGATCCATTGGACCTGACGATCCCACTGACTGCAGAAATTTTCTTACTCTCTCTGCCGGGTTATCAAGGCAATACATCTAAGGGGATCGAAAGAACTAACTATTATTTCGAACCAGTTCATCAGCAAGAAAATATCGTTCGTCGCACGTCCCACGAGCTACCGAATCAACTTGTCGACGAACTACCAGGGGACGAACTAGAAGCTCGCGCACAAGTTCTGAGACAGCTCTCCAAGAGAGCAATCAATGATCAAGCATGCGGTCGAGCCTCCAAAAACTAACACCGGAAGAAAAAAAAATCGTTTAAAAGCGTGCACCGCTCTAGATCGTACTGTGATAAACGGCTAGAGAGGAAAAGGTTCCGAATAGGTTGGACTTACAATTAAAACGAATCCAGACAAATTAAGTATGAATAAGAAGAATGGATTGAGAAGAAACAGTGCTAGTCTCTTTCGCAGGTAAGTAATTTCCATGGAAATAATTCTAAATAAGCCTGAATCAATGAAAGAAATGATAAACGATTCCGAACTGGAACGACTCGTCTGGACAGGTAGGTATTTGGTTATTTTGCAACTACTTATATTCATTTCGTAATCGATTCCTCATGCAAATTGAATCAAAATAGATTTCCCCCTTTAATTGCATTTCTTTTTTTAATCTAATTAATTATTAAAATTTAATTTATTATTATTCTTAATTTATTGTTATTCTTACAATAAATTAAAAATTAATTTATTGTTATTCTTAAATTTATGAATCAATTCTAATATTCTCGAATTTTCATTAGGTATTATCTAAAAAACCGAAGAAAAAAGGATTTATGTTGTATGAACAATATATAAAAATCTTGCTTAAACATTTATAAATCTGTCAAAGAATATTTTTGATTGTCAACATGTATTTTAGAACTTATAATGTAAGACGATCTCTTACTACAGCAGGTTTATGTATGTTGCTGAAATATTTGACTCACATCATCACTCATTCGATTTTGATAAAATCTATGAATGATTTGCAAGGAATTTTTTTGTTAAAGTTTTCTTTATTTTAATTCTTATTATCGCGTATTAGAAAACAAAAAAGAATAGAATATGAATTTAAATGCTTAATATATTTCAAGTGTACCTTTATTAATTTGATTATTTTACTAAAAACGTAGAAAATAATTAAACCAGTTCATGCTTTTATATTATTTAATGCTTTGCACATACTGCAAACTAAAAGAAAAATATATTTATGTATTATTTTATACGTTTCAGCAGGTGTATAATACATTTTTGCATCATACATATTAAAACATACGAACCTTTTAAATCCATTTTTGGCTTTTTAAATATTAAATGCTTTTACCTAAAATTGACAATATACATTGTGATGAAAAAACGATTTAAAACTATTTTTAACAGCATTTACTTCAATTAATTATTTTTATTTTGAATACATAAATATTAAAAAATACTCATATTGAGAGATTACCAAAAGCATTTAATTTTCACTATAAGTTGATAAAATTAATAAACTGAGTGTTTTATTCAGTATTAATTAATACAAAAAGCGTTTTTTCCTAAAATTCCACCGATTCGATTTTTCCTCAAACGTGTTAAGTAATTGTATGTAGTATTTATATAGACTTAAATTCTTTCGAATATACCCAATGGAGTTTAGGTTCGAGGAATCTAAAGAATAAATTAATCAAACAATTGGTTAGAAAACAATTCTTTGAAATGGTCAAGAACAAGTAAGAACAACTCATTGAAAAGAACAGAAATTCCCATCCCTTAGTGCATCTTTCAATTTTGAACAACAGTCAGATGACAAGGTCGACATCTAAGTTGGAATTCAGTTCTCTATAAATCCAGGCCACGGCATCGAACGGACGAAGGGTTCCAACAGGTTTAATATGCATCAGCCCCTATTGTTCAACGGTCTCTTTTTGGAATTACAAGACACGAACGTTCTACCAATCACTTAGGAATTTCTTATTCTTCGAACTAGATTAGGTGTCCCTTTGTAAGAGGTATATACATATACTCCTCAAAGGGACCGGGATCAACAGAATTGTCTCTTAAATAAAGGTGTCACTTAATCGGAAATATCCCTTAAATATAAGTATACCTTTGTAAGATGTACATATAACAAAATACTCTCCAAAAGGACCGGGGTCAACAGAACTGTCCATTAAATGTCGGAAATGTCCCTTATTAGAGATTCTACTGTATTTTGTTTTCATTTATATCTCTAAGATAAGGCGAGTTAAAATTTTTATAATTCGTCTGTTCTTTATTACCGAATCAAATTAAAATGTAATTGGAGCAAGAATGTACCGAGGAAAAAAGTTTTTCTCATTATTATGTACAATGTATCACGATATACATTGTATAATTCTCCATTTAGTTTTGGAATAACTTTTCTATGCTCCAGTTTTGGAACACAATTCCTAAAAACACTTTTTCTAAGATCGTCGCTTAGAGGGGAAAAAGACTTATGCTGAAATATTTCCCCAAAATAATCCACAACGCCATCCCAACATAAATCCCTCCACCCGCAAATTAATTTATCAAAACGTTGCAGAAAAAGATAAAGAAGAGCAACCCATTTCCCAAATCTTACTGATATAAGATTAAAACCGCAGCAATGCGAACACATAAATATCTCATTCACAATCATATATATCCATCAGGTCCCTTCTTTTTCCGCCAGAATTCCTTAAGAAAACGACAGACAGACAGACGAATGGCATTCATCATAATCCTCCGTCCTCACCAAACCATTAATAACAACCTATTTCTTTGCAGAAGTGCTGTTGGTATTTCATCTAGCGGTTGTTATCCGTGGATCGATCCGCTTTTAGGTTGTACTCCTGTTGCGCGCTTTACTAGCGTTGCGATCCACATGTTGGTGTGATAAATGCTTGGAACCGTGACTGCTGTTCCTCCCCCTGGGGTGAAATGAGGATATCAACATAGTATGGGAACAGTTTTATAAACATTTTAAGAGAAAGACAAACGATCTTTTTCCGACTGTGGAGCGTTTTCTCCGGGGATAGTTGAGATAGATTGGTGGATGTACTGTGTTGAAATACCTAAATCTTTCACTGTTTGCACTTAGGCCCTATGGTAATGGGCCATGTCCTTTGAGAAAATTGGGATTTATTGTTTTACAGTTGTGATAGCGAGGAGAGCAGGCAATTCAGGGACGGTCACAGATGTCCATTTGGTGTTTTATCAGCTTCATCGGTCTCTACAAGATGTTTATTTTATCGAAGAGTATAGGAAACTAGATTTAATAGCTTTTTAAAAATAAAATTTTGCAAAGATAATGTACAATTTTCCTCAAAAGGAATATCACAGTTATTTTCCTCATACACTACTCTACAATGATATACAAACTGTAACTCATAGAGGAGTAGAGTAAAACAAACGACTTCATGTCTTTTTTAAGCAACATATTTTTCTTCAAAATAAAATTTTTATGAATCAGCTACAAGATTTTTATAACAATAAAATCAAGTAACGATAAACTATTCTTTATACAAACAAGAAAAAGACGAAGCCTTATTTAAAAATGATAGCCATATGAAACGTACTAGAAACTAAGAAATTTTTAGCAAAGTAAATTTGCAGAATTTTCATCGCTGTCCCAAGTTAATTTAAGCTATTCCAGGTAATCTAGTATTCAGTTATGTGTGCAAATTGAACCTATAATTACACCAATGATAGTGAATTTGAACAACCAATTTATAGTCTATTGAATAAAATATTCTTTTAATCGTATCCACAATTAACTAAATTCTCAATTCGTATTTACAACTAATTGAAAGTTTTAAGCACAACATAATCTACAATCAGATAATTAAAAACGCTTTTACAAATTGTTCTCTGTTATGAAGAAGATATTTATCATTATTCATTAACTTTTAATTTACTTTTTAATATATTTTTAATGAAATTATTAATGAAAATAAAGGTCAAAGATATAAACCTATTGAGGCATATCATTGTTCAGCAGCTCAAGGATAGAAATCATTCAACTTTATGGTTTCCCTTTTAAAATTTTTATTCTGTATTTTTTCTGTTAGCTGTTGATTAACCGTAACTGCGCCTAAAGGCTTCCTGTAAATATTTTATTAATCTTTATTATTACATTTGTAAATAAATTGGGATTCATTGTGCCTTTGTTGTGACTGCGGGAGTAGCTGCGGTTCCAAATGTCCATTGGGTGTTCTTTCAGATTTATCAATTACTGCACGATGCTTCTTTGTCGGATAATTGAAGAAAGTGTATATATTTGGGAGCTTTTTAAAAACAAAATTTTGTAAGATAATAAATAATTTTCTCTAGTAAATTAAATAAAAAAAATCAATCAAGCCTTTATTTAAAAATGGACTAAAAGATATAAAAATATTTTATTTTTAAAAAGTGTAAAATAATATACAATTTGTAAAAGCTTAAAGCGCTAAGTTACGACACCTAGGTAATCACCGGTAAATTAAGTACTATAGATACTTATTTATGAGATAAAAAGAATGTAGTATGTATTATTTTAGAATTAAAAATCTTTTTTATAGCTATAATGTATCTTTAAATAAAAACTTGATTAAAAAATGTAATTTTTTATCTGAAATTTTAAGACTTCAAAGCAGTTGCGTGAATTATATGGGAGTGTGAAATTTCAATCAATTAGATATCGTTAAGAGCAAGGAACGGACACCCTGGCGTTCCCTAAATCCGTCACTGCTTGGGCATACCTTAGTGTCATCAGAGTTATAAGTGTATGCAAAATTTCACCTCCATAGGATGATAGGAAGTGGGTTATAATTCGAGTTGAAATCTTAGACTGGAAAGACATATTATATAGACTATATAGATATGAACACAGATAATTAAATAAAAACTTCTAAAAAGAAAGTACGTCTGGGGGTGTAGCTGGGCACCCTGCCCTTGGGGATTATAACACCCCTGGCATCTGGAGACCTCAGGTACATGCCTTCTTTAGTAAGTACGAGCATCATGACCCTGAGGTACCCTAGTGAACTTTTTCTTTCCAATGGGGTTTATTGTCTTTGGAAATCGTGGAGGACGTACCCCCGGGATACCCTAGCGATCCTTCTCTGTTTTAGACCCTTCTTCTTGTAAACCAAATTTTGTCTCCCCCCCATTTTTTCAGGTCTAGATCACAGTTGCACCTTGTTTGGCCACATCTGACATAGCCACATCTGACTCTTGCGCCAATAACCTTTACACTCACTCACTCATATACAATACTGTACCTCTTTATCTATATAGCATTAAGATATGTTTTCCTTTAGTCGTGGCACAATAAGGAAACTTTAAATAATTGAAAGATGAATTTATTAAAGTAACTCGAGGATGAGGAAGATGCATCGTGAATCAGAATTCATGCCCACCTACTCAAGCAATTAAGGACAAAGTGACATACTTTTTTTTTATTTGTTTCCCCAGGAAACTTAAAGTAACTATTATACAGATCACGTGGAAACAGATGTAGAGATATTTAGGTATTTTATAAGGAGACTAATTGTCTGGTAAGGAATATTCTTATTAGATTTATGTTTTTTTTTTTTTTTTGAAATCTCAGGATCGCATAAATTAAAAGATTAGAGGGATCGGGAACACGAAATATAACGATGAACGTATTAGTATGTTAGTGGAAATACAGGATAAATTAAGAAGTTAGAGTTAAAAGAAATCTTTATATTAATTAAAAATATTCATGCTTACTTTTGATTAACTCTGGCTTACAAAAATCTTTAATGTTCAAAAAAATTATTTAAATTCTTAAAATGTGATTTTTTTATCGTATTGTGCAAGAAGTAACGTAAAAACTACTTAAGGTAAACTTGCACAAATTTTACAGTTGTATTATTTTATACTTTGCACAATGTGAAATAAAATTATTATATATCTTAAATATTTTGATTAGGGTTATTAATATTACTTCATATTCACATAATTAGTATATAGAAAAGAATGAAATAATATCAATAAGTCTTAAAAAACTAAAAATTGTATTAAACATTAAATATATTTTATTTCAATATATTTCGAAGCATTTACTTATATTATAAAATAAAAAAAAACTATATAATCTCCGAAGATAAAAACATTTTTAGAATTATGCGCGCAAATACAATATATATATTACATAATGTGAAAACCAAGTGTTAAAATTTTGCAATATTTTGTATGTTGTTTCAAATTTTTACGAATATTAAAGAATGCTTTATCAAAAGGAACAAATTATAAATTATCACAAAAAAAAACTCTTGCGTTTCATCGAAATTTTAAGATGATATGCAGACTTGAAACAAATGGAAAAGATGCTCGATTTATTGCTTGAAAATCATCGTACGGATGAATGCATTATTCAATGAAGCATCAACAAAGTATCAATAATATTTCCTATGCAAAACTCTTATAGAGACGTTTCTAGAAGATATTTATCTCTACTTGAGGGGATATTTATTTGGAGTATGAATTGAAAATAATTTTCCATCTTTCTTTTAAAACTGATGAATGTTTAATTTCATTTTCATTTTTATATTCACATATATAGCAAGCTTTATTATGTTTTTTGAATACTGTAAATGTAAAATAAATGGAATATTAAAAGCTAAGATATTGCGCATAAGCAAATAATTATTACCAAGGAAGTAAAACATTAATCGATAGAAATTATGAGCATATTTGTGAAATATAATTCTGATATTTTAAATGCATCATATGAAAAATGTAAGAAAATAATTGTACTAGATAATGAAAAAGTAAACATGCGTTATTTGCAATATTGGTTAAAAAGGAATTTACATTCGGATTCGAAGCAAAAAAAAATGAGAATAATTAATCATGACGAGAGAAAATAATAACTGGCATAAAATTTTGTTAAATATTCAAAATAAAAAAAATATATATTTCCTGTTTTCTGTCCAGAGTTCTAAATACAGGGCTTTTCCAGCTCTACAACAGAAACACATACCATTGAGCAGTTGTAGCACAGTTGGGACGAGAATGCATTGCTAAATTTTAATTATTATAAATAAATAATCTTTATGTATATAATAATGCTGTGCATATGAATTGATCCTTATGTACATAATGTTGTACATTAGAGCTTTCAGCAATATAGAAATGTAAAAATTTAATTATTATTCCAGGACATAGTAAAGTTTTAATTATTACTAAAATTTATCGAGATAGAAACACTCGATTTTTATTTATCATTCTTAATGCTTCTCTCGCATAATCATCTTCCAGCTTTATATATTTCTCCAAATGTTTCTTGAACTTTCGAAGACAGTCATTGTAGAACTCAGCTGATTGAACTGTATGCAGTATGAAGAATATCTCCATACTGCAAGTTACTTCTATCTACGTCTTCCTGAAACTAGAAAAATCAACAATAATAGTTGTAATTTTCAATATTATGTACTTGAGGATCAATTAATACGCAGGATAAGTTTTATCCAGTTATTTCTTTGTAATAATTAAAACTATATGATAGCTATTCATAGAGTAAAAGGTTCGCAACCAACGAATCATAGATTCGTTACCTGTCCTTCCCCAAATCCATCATTTAACAGAACAGTATGGCTAATGACTTGACACATGCAAACCTCTAGTTCAGATAAACAGTATAACCTCTTGCTTCAACAACGAAATTAATCAATTCATCTAACTGAAATTCTGATACAATTATATTAAAAACTTACATTGCATTTTAGTTATCAAAACTTTCGGGGTTTCGATGAAAATTATTTGTACACACCAGGAGAAATTTTCCTGGAAAATAAATCATTTGATCTGTCAGATTTATTTTTGAATCCATCAAGATATAAAACATATTCGGTGCACCTCATCAAAAAGTATACGCCATAAATCAAAACTAAGGAATAAATAAGATGAAGGGAACATAAGAGGGGGGAAAAGGGAGGCAAACCTTTAATAAACGAAGAGCACATTTCTTCGGTTCGTCCGGAATTCGACCTCGGAAACGATAGACGGTTGGAGGGTGTATCGGATTCCAACACCCCATCTTTCCAGGCATCCCCCTTTCTGTCTAGAGAAAGGGAAGGGGGGAGTTACGGAACTGGATGGATCATTAGTCCTTCATCGGGATGAAGAAAAGGAAAAGAGGGTGGATCTATTAACAAAAAGCGAAGGAGTCAACCGTAAATAGAGAAGCCCCCCCCCCCCCCTTAGAGGAAGTCATCATCGGTCAAGCTATCGTCTTATCCCATTCCCTTCTTCTGCATCTTCCGGTGAGAAAGAGATTTTTTTGGAGGGTTGTCTACTCCTGTTGGTTTTGATTTAATGTTTTGTTACTGTGTGAGAGGAGCTACGCATGGTTACGCAACAAAAAAATGTTTGGGCTTAGTTGGGTCACATTTGTATGCTTGAAATAGTCTCCAGGTTTGTGGAGTCAAGGTAAGTATTTATATATATTGAGATGGTTTGTTTTTCTCTCTCAGATTCTACATTATTGTTAAAATATTCTCCGCGACTGACAACTATCTACACTTATAACCGCAAAAATGGGTCAGGTGGGGCAATAGTTGTAAAATATTTCTTAAAGATGAAATTTGCTCAAAGTACATATCACAAGAAAAACAGGAAGATAATATAATACCTAGAAGCATTTAGGATTTTGTTGCGATGTAGTTCGACACTGAAATTTCTTTTAGAAGAAATTAAAACAGGGAGGAAAGGACGTTTATATATATATAAAAAATTATAACAGAAAATTATTGCAAAATGTGTTAAGAAGGGCTATTGTCTCAAGTGAAGTTTTTAGATAATGACTGCTTAGAAATTTAAGAGTCGCATATATTTTTGTATTATTTATTAGTAATTTATATTATTTTCTATCAAAACTAGTCTCATTTGCTGTATGAAACTATAGACTTAAGGAAAACATTATATTAAAATGTAAGCATTTAAAAATCTTTTTCGTGTTTGTCAAACAAAGAATGCGTAAATAGTAAAGAAATTATAAAATGCCCTGATTTTATTTATTTAAATGCAACAAAAATCTTTTAAAAAATAGTTTTAAAAACGATAATTATTTGAGATTATTCCATATTTTATTGTAATGAAAAATTTGATAATTTTTTGTGATTTAGTATTCATTATTTTGTATTTTCTTTTGGGTGGGATAGATCCAGCTCATCCAATCACAGAATTTTTTTTCTATTGCATTGTCGAAACCGCGGTAGCCAAGTGGTCATGGCGGTCCCAAGGCCTGGTGTTTTTTTCGTAGCACTCTGGCTGGCGTAGGTTTGAGTCTCAGGCCACTAAAGATCCACCACGAAGCGGGGCTGGCGAACTTTAAATGCGGTCTAAGTCCCAAGGCCTCCCGTTGGAGTAGCGTGGAAGCTTGAATAGGGAGGTGCCAGCTCAAATTTTGTCCTCGTCACTTGACCAAGGTTCAAAATTATGAGGTCCGTCACCAACAGCATTTGTGTTACTTTCGGTGCAACGTTAATAAGCAATCGCAATCATAATCTGTATTTTCAAATATTCTTGGTAGGTTTTACTAATTTGCACTAGAAGCAACACGAGGGCTATTGGCAACGGACCTCGTAATTTTGAACCTCGGTCAAGTGATGACACCTAAGCTGGCCCTCCTTCTCTTCTTCCATGCAAATAGGAGGACTTTGGACATCGACAGATTTAACGTGTATCAGCTCCGACAACCCGGCGGGTCTTAAATAGCATCAAGGCTTGAACCTAAGACTCGATGAAAACCATTGGCCGCGACCATGACCACCAGGTTATCACGGCCACATAGTCCAATAAAGTGTTATGCTTATTTTCTTTCGTCAGTGTGAAATGATTCTTCATTTTAAGTCATCCCACCTTTTACAAAACACAAAAAACATTTTTCTCTCTTGTTCCATTAATCATCGTTAAAATACCCCTTTCAAAAAATGATTTTTTTACTCACAAGAAATTAACTAATAGGTAGCAATGTACACCTCAACTTAATTAATTACTAATCAATATGCACAACGAAAATGAACTGGTACTTCCCTGAGATAAAAAAACGTTTCTTCATAATAAAAAAAATTACGCTTCAAAGAATTCTTCATAAAAAGTGACTTTACAGAATAACAAAAAAAAAAAATTGACGCCGCAGAAAAGTATCATCCGGAAGAAAACCGGTAAATAAAAGAAGCGAAGTAAAAGAAGCATCGTCAACAGTAATAATATCGATATCGTCATCTTAATCGAATTAACCGAAGGGGAAAAATTACTACAACACGCGAAAGTCAGAGAGGGAAGAATTTTTTTCCCTCCACCATCTTTTTTTCTTTCTGCGGGACAGTTTTCCATGAAGTGAAGGCTGGAATTGAAACTTGCTGAGAGAGGGATTTCTTTTTTAGTAATTTTTTTTTTTTTTTTGGAAATGGAAATTGCACGGCCCCGGGATAAATTGAGCATTGAGAATTATTTAATTGAGTGATTTCGAAAAACCCTCCGGAATTCTGTGTCGTTGCAGAACTTCCCCACAGACGTCGAACGGAATTTGTCAGTTGAACGATCAGAAATGATTTTTTTATGGGAGTGGATTAATAATAGTCAGTAAAGTAAGAAACATTAAGTTAAAAACCAGCCTTTTTCTGCTTACAAAAGATCATTTCTTAAATAAAAAACATTAAGTTACTTTAAATTCAAAACCGTTACATGCATAGATTATTGGCATTAGTATAAATATGCATTCAAAATACATTCCATAACTCTGAAGTACTTTGGATTCTTATAAAATAAATGTTTGAAAAAAATGACATTATAAAATTAAAAATAATTTTATGATTAAATGCAAGCATCTTGAAAAAGCATCCTTTATAGATTATTTTTATAATTTTAGAATTACAATTTTCAGCCCGATATTGCATGCGAATATAAAACGAAAAATATAAAAAAAAGTATTTTGATTTGCAATCCCAAAGTAAACTGGATCACAAAAAGGTTATAAGTAAATATACAAAGTGGTAGAAATTGGAAAAAAAAAAAAAAAAAAAAAAAACTTGAATCACACATCAGAAGAAAAGTTTAAAAATGAAAATATTTTACAGATCCTTTTGGTAATTTTAGCAAATGCATATCTTTATTGTAGCTCTATTTTGACTAACGATATTATGTTTTCTTCTTTAAAAACTATTTACGGAAGTCAATATTTGTATAATTTTCTGCTAGTTTATATTTGAATAAATAAAAGTGTTCAACTAACTACAAAAATTATAAATTCACGTTTTATTTCGATTTCAGGTAACATACTTGTATATTGCAGTTCAATAAATATTTATGCTTTAAATAATGTTCTTATTAACTCGAACTTAGCTGAATTCAACCAATCCACGTGACCGATTAATATTTTTCTTAGATAATAAATTCAATCCTTCTCTTTCGAATGCAGTACCTCTCGTTCGCATCAGAGGTTTTTTTTTTGTTTCGTCGGAAAAAGGATAAGTGAGCAACGAATTGTTGTGAAATTTCACATGAAACATGGAAATACTGCTACTGAAACTATAATTTATTGAAAGAAGTGAATGGGAATGAATGTTTGTTACGTGCACGCGTTTTTGAATGATTAAAGCTTTTACAAGATGGCTGAGAAGCCGTTGAAGATTCACGTCCTGGTAGCCCTTCTATGTCAAAAACTGATACAATATCGAAAAAAGACCAGTAATATGGTTAGATATGACCGTCGGTTAATTATTCGTGCGATTTGCTGACAAAGCGTCGGCTCATTCCTTATTGTCTGTCAAGATGTTTCTGGCCAAGTACAGCATCCCAATGTTAGACCATCCCCCTTATTCTCCGGATCTTGAGCCATGAGACTTCCATCCGTTTCATAAGAAGAAATCTACACTAAAAGGAACAAGATTCGAGTACGTTGAAACTGTGAAAATGAAACCGGTACTCTGAGGAAGCTGACAGAAGATTTCCAGCACTGCTTCGAACAATGGAAGAGACATAGAGCATTATAAGGGTAGAGGAGAGGTGTGTATTGCAGGTGATAATAAATAAATATGTATAAAATCTAAATAAAAAGTTTTTTCAATGTCAGTCTTGTTCTTTAATAGCGAAACCTTGTATTAAAGCAAAGTGTTTAATGATGTTCGATACAAATTCAAAAACAAATTTCTAATTTGTATTATTTTTAGCAACTGTTGTTGCCTTTTTCTATTTTTTTAAAAATTACATTTCTGGTTACTTACATTATTAAGAAATACGAAAAATTCTACAAGCATTATTGCAGAAAACTTATGGTCGCGGACGCCTAGTGGTCATAGTCGCTGACTCGTGACTGGCATTGTTTTCATCGAGTAGTGGATTCGAGCTCTGATGCCGTTAAAGACCAGCCATGTAGCAAGGCCGACGCACATTAAACTGGACGAGGTCCCTAGTCCTCCCAAGGCGTGGTGCAGAAGTTTGGAGATAGAGATGCCAGCTCAGGTGTCATCCTTACTACACTTGACCTGGGTTCAAAATTACGAGATCTGTTGCAAGAGACCTCGAGTTGTGTCTCAGTGCGACGTTAATAAAATAATCATAATCTTTCGTTACAGAAAAATTAAGGATGGATGAATCTGCCCGAGATAATAACAATCCTTATAATACCATTGAAAAAATGCTACAATTTTTAAATTACAATTGAAAATACATAGCTTCTTTCATATAACCACAAGTACCTTTCATTTAATTTCATAAATATACTACAATATCAATAATAGTTAAAATATTAATTCAAATATCAAAATTTATGATTTCTCTATGTAAAGTATTGTCTTTCACACAGATAACAATTATAAAGAAGGGTTATTTCAAACTTTAGTTGATTGACATTTTATGAAATATAGTTTTAATAAGACTTTAATGCCCATTAACATTCCTAGTTACATCAGCTCCAATAATTGCTCACTAGTTATACATTCCCAAACAGTATATCAGGGACGTTGAATAAAACAAATATCCACAAACATACAGAATATTGCAAATCGGTAGCGTAGTAACTGTAACTGTATTCCCGATCGTTCATTGGCGAGCGAAAACAAGCCTTCATTAGCGAGGTGCTATCAAAGTAATCCTTAGCAGTTAGATCTCCCAACGGCTGCTCCTAATCCTTCGGTTAATTACGCGAAGGAGGCAATTTACTTAACAAGCGGGATTTATACGTAAGCTCTGCAGTCCAACTGATAGTCCAAGTCCGGGGTTTAGTTGGAGAATGGCCAGAGTCCAGAACCCTGTCAGGATGTGAAGGTGGAGGTGTTATTGATTCAAAGTTCAGGGATTATTGCAGGTAATTGGTCTGACGGGGGAGGGAATTGTTGTTGACACTGTTCGAAGCTGAGTCTTAAAGGTTGGGTTAAAAAAATATCGATTTTTGACTTCGGATGCAACGACAGTTGAAAAAGTTATTTTAGTTGAAGTGTGAGTGTTATTAAACAACATACAATACTTTAATCAAAAACGAGTTAGGAAGTAATCTAAAAAAACACCTAAAAATTCTGAATTAGGGAAATGTTAATAATTTCTTTGGTTTTGTAAGTTATGTATTATTTTAAAAAATTCAAAATATCAATATTTGTATAAGAGAATTTGTATTCTAACGCTCGCTTACGAAAAATTCGACTCATTTTAAAACAAAATTAAGACTTTTATTTATTAATCAAAAAATGAACTATCCGTTGATACATAAAAACGAAAACGCTGCCAATTTTCATCAACTGTACTAATTATTTGCAAATAGTAAATCATAACACGTTTATGAACAAAATTAATGAAGAATTAATTTAAAGCCGCCATAAACTATTAAATTAGGGCAGACGATAAAATATGAGTTTAGATCTTAGCAGGAAATAAATTAAAAATAATATTAAAATAATTTAACTCTTGTTATTGATTAAAAATACGCATGTGATCAATATAACTTATCAATCTGAAATGTAATACAAGTTTTGAAGTAATTAAAAAAAAGGAAATCGGAAAAAAGCTCTATGCAAAGTCTTGCTAAGAACAAATTTAGCCACCTAAGGTGCGTTTCTTATAATAATTATTAAATTATTAAATTAAATATAAGAATTAAAGTCGGACGAAATATCCAGAAATGGACAATAGTAAACTTTTCCGATATTAAAATTAAGGGAAACAATAAATTGTATGAAATTGAATATTATATCAGCTGCATGTAATTAAAATTAAAGCAGATGATAAATTATTAAATTGAATATATTTTAGCTAAATGTAATTAAAATTTAAGCAAATGATAAAAAATTGAAAAGTGATCTGGTACGCCAAAAGTGATCCACCTAAAACAATAACTCCTTAGATGGCTAATAAGGGAAGAACTTTAGAGTTCATTTTATCACATAATGAGATTTTATAGAGTTCAATCTAGCTTTGTTATTTTTTTTTTTTGAAAGAACGTCTTCGTTTGTTCATCACATTTGAGCATATATATTCTAATAGATTATTAATACTAATTATGTTATTCTTGCCAATAGGCATAGAGTGATCATATATTTGAAAAATTATTTTTTATTGTGGTCTTATAAAACACCATATATTAGCCAATAATAGTTTATTCACCCCCCCCCCCTATAATCATACATTTTCATTAGATCGAAAATAAATATGACTTTATATCTGCTTATGTAATTATCTTTATTTATTTGAATTTTTTATTAAATAAGACTCATAAAATTTCAATGAAAACTAATATATATATATATATATATGTTATGCTATTTTCTTTATACTCTACTATAATCAGACATAATAGAACTTTCATTTATAGAAGAGTATAATAAAACAAATGTTTTTCATTTCCAGACTTTTTCGAGCGCAACATATATGTCTTCTAAATAAAATTCTTTTAACTCTGCTACAAGCTTTTACAACAACAAAGTAACGATCAACATACTTTGATTTTTTTTTCATACAAGCAAATAAAAGACAAAACAACAGTTACAAACTACCCTTCTAAAATGTGCCATAGTACAATGAAATTTTAGCAAAGTCAATTCGCTGAATATTCACATCTATTCGAAGTTAATATAGGCTATTCCAGGTAATCCAGTATTCAATTATGTGCGCAAATTGAACCTATAATTGCACCAACGATAGTGAATTGGAATAACCACTGTTGAATGAGGTAATCTATTAACCGTATCCAATTAACTATACTCTCAATTCTCATTTAAAATTAATTGAAAGCTCCTCGTATAGCATAATAAACAATTATATAATTAAGAAACATTTTTGCAAATTGCTTTCTGTTTTGAAGAGGATATTCATCATTTGTTCTCAATTTCATTAAATTTTAATTTATTTCCGAAGCTATTTTGAAGAATTATTAATGATCAAAATGTTTTAAAGGTTATAGTTATAAAATTGTTGTGACATATCTTCGTTTAGCCGAGAACAAGGATATAAACTACTCAAATTTATATTTTCACCTTTAATTTTCTTACTCTGAATTCTTTCTATCTTCTATTGATGTATGATAACTGCTGGTGTAAATACGACTTCTCGAAAACAATTTATACATTTTTATTATTGTGTTTGTAAATAAATTTAGAATTCTTATATATCACTTCATCTTAACAAACACGTCCAACATATAGCTCATGGAACACTTGAAACGCATAACAAACACATAGAAGCCTTTCAAGATAAACATTGTATTGAAAGGCTTCAAATGAAATGGATTATGGGTAATCAGTTGTTGATGAAGTATTTTGTAAAAGTTCATTAGCTCTCGTATAGAATTTAAATCAATTTAATATCCTTATTTCAATACAACATCTTAAATTTATTTTCATTATTTTTGACTACAAGAATGATGTTTTTTTTTTTATAATTTTAACTATCAAAGAATGATTATACATGTCTATTTCTCCCAATATAAAGATCTATCAATACAAAAATATTATAAATCGTAGTTTTGAAGCTATGATGAGCTTTCGTATACCTTCGTAAAAAAAGCAATTTGCCATCGTTTAGGTCCATTGCTTTAGGGCATTTTGGATCTTAACGGCGGTCGAAAATCTTTTTCAATTCATAAGCCATTCAGAGAGATGAAAAGATGAAAATCTGAAAAGGCCAGATCAAGGCAGAGAGAGGGACGGTTGCTGATGTCGTAATCGAATCAGCCCAAGTGTTGTTTTTTGTGTAGACTGTGTGGGTACATGGAGTATCCAGCAACAACGAACTTTTTTCACATTCCCCACTTTTTTTTTATTGCCATTGTCTTTTGTAGTTTTCGAACGATTTCTCTGCACCTGCTTGGTATGAATTACTTCACCCGAGACAAAAATTCGATGAGGAAAATCTATTTACAGTTCCTAAAAACAGAAATCATGATTTTTCAGAATGAAATAACGGTTTTGAATTTTTTTGCTAACTTCACACTCGCGATATCGCTTGCACACATTAGTACTGTCCATAACATCATAAAATAAACAGTTTTTTCCCGTTCTATTTTTGGAACGGTGCGTTTCTATTCGCGAGAAGAAATCGGATTATGTTCCTCAAGGCGCAGATAATGGGACTCGGAATCGGTGCACTGATGGTAATTTTACCAACATGAGATTTAGTGACCATGGTGAACTGACTCCAGATCAGAAGATGATTAAATTTCGCACAAAAAGACGTTCGGCTATTCGCGATTTTCTCTTCACTAACCTTTGAGACTTTAATTGAAATTGATTGCATGGATTAAACAGTTTCTTCCCAACCAAAAGGAAACGTGATTATACTAATTAGAGGCAAGTAGAAATAAAGTGAAGTGATCTAGATAGGAGAGTATATAAACAAAGGAAAATTTTGAGGATAGAGGTCGAGGAGAACTAGCACTGAGTATATTCCTCACAGGCGGTAATAAGAGTTGCTACGGACGACAGTGATCGTAGTGGAGTCAAGAAACCAAGTCAACTTCAACTGGAGAGATTTTGGAAAGACACCATTTAATTCGGTATTAGTTGAGTGGGTGAATCTATCTAGGGTGTTATCCAGGAGAGCACACATCCCACAGACATTATACTGCTAGGTTGTCGAATAAATAGTTGTGTGAGATTAGTCTAGCGTCTTCTTTTATAAGTTATTGACTTTTAGTGTTAGTTATATTTAATTGAGTTATGGCACTAGAGTCGGGTAGGAGAAGTGATTCGCCACTGACTAAACATACATATTGAACAATAACTATACTTTTATTAAAATCATTTAAAAGAACTTAAACGAAGGGACAAATAGAAGAGAGAACCATGAAATCAGAATGTGGGTTCCTCTCTCATTCTTTGTATGCTTCCAGTGCCACCTTAAGTAGCAATATTAGAAGGACTACAGTTATTTTCAGCTTCACATCATTTGCATATGCTTGCTTTGCCAGAATAACCGGTTCATCCTCATTGTGGTAGAATAGCAATAGGCTCGTGGTGATCACCATAGTTGCAACACACTCATTTCAATACGATTCAACAGCTACAGTTTTCAACCGGCTGAGACAAACGAGCATGTATTCTCTCCCGAGGTTTTGATCTTGAGAGTAGTTTAGCCACCTTTGTTGAAGAAAGAAATTATATTTGAGCACCAGTGGCTCAGTATTCTTACTTTCTGGATGCTCTTCGAAATTAACCATATTTTATAAAGGCGTTTTTTATATTTCGGTGAAAACAATGTTTAAATATATATTACTTTCAGTGATTATACACTGCTGGCCATTAAAATTGCAGCAACAGGAAGGAATGGTATGGCGAACGTCAAAATCACATGAAAGGAAGAAGAGATTAGAGTTTGCAAATGATTAATATCTCAGGGCATTTAGACGACTCAGGAGGGAGAAACGATATCTGAAGCACTGCATAAAAGGAAAGTTGTGTGGTGGATTTTTCATTCGGAAAGCGCTTTGTAAGTTCGTAGTTTGCTCAGAATATCGTGTTATGCCTCGATTAAGAAGAAAAAATTCTTACCAGCAAGTGTCGGAATTCAAAAATATAGGCTGGATCGTTGCCTATCCAGCGTGTGGATTATCGTTCCGTGATATCCCGTCTCCCTGGTCGAACTGTCATGCGAATATGGAATCAATGGTATGATGAGGGTCCTACTGAACGGCATGCGGGATCTTCACGCCCTCCCATAATTAAATCCCGAGATGACAGACATATTGTGAAGTCGGTCCTACAAAACAGTTCAACCACATTACGGATCATTTGTCAAGAAATGGGCATGCTTGTAGCACTCCCATTATCCATTTGTATGCTGTGATGATGTTTGTAGCAGCATGGACTGTCAGTACGTTGATCATTACTTCGGCTTCTCTTGACAATGCATCATAGAGAGAGATGGCGATCCTGGTGAGCTGAACGACAAAGCTGTATACAAGACTAACACAATGTCGTCTTTTCAGAGGAGTACCGGTTCTACGTGCAGTACTCTGACGGCCGTATACGTATCTGGAGACTCAGAGGAGATCGCTCGTCCCCTGCTTGTATTCGATATCGGCACAGAGACCCTGCACCTGGTGTGACGGTTTGGGCAACCATTGGACACAGGACATGCACATCTCTAGTTCGGAATGATGGTAATTTGAACGAATTTCTAACATCTTAAGTCCATTTCCAATATCTTAGTCGTGCATTTTTTCGAGGACTGCGAAATGCCATCTTCCAACTGGAGCACATGGTATACGTCGTGTTTTGGTCCTGACCTTTCTTCTTACATAGGGTATTCAAATGTTGTCCTGGCCAGCATGGTCTCTATATCGGTCCCCCATTGAAAACATCTAGTCATGGGTTGCTGAGAAACTGGCCCGCCACCCCTGTCCAGCGAAAACGAGGGATGGCGTTTAGAACAGAATTGAAGCAGCATGGAATGAGTAATCCGTTTTGTCATCCAAGCCCTGTTTGACTCCATCCTGACCGGATACGGGCTGACAGGGGTGACATCAGTATCTACTACTTTCACAGCCCCGTAAACCCTCAAACTGTTTGCAAATTTAATCATATTGTCTTCGTGCCATACCGTTTACGTGCAATAAATATCTTTTTTGTATTTGCTTTCATTCATGATATTGAAATTTTAATGGTCCGCAGTGTATTTATGTAAGCATATCCAAATGACTTGAATAAGTTAAGACAAGGAATGCGACTTGTAAAGTGTATTAGATACTATGGTACGCATATAGCTATATTAAGACTGATTTAATGTATATGATATCTTATTAATTTAATCTGTTTGGTATCTAATTAATTCAACTTGCGCATGGTATCTTATTAATTTAACGTGTATAGTACTTTATTAGTTTAATTTGTATAGTATCCTATTAATTTAACCTGCATGGTATTAATTTTTATTTGAATGTGTTATTACGTTTTCCATGTCTGTTTCCCAAATTTTTAAAAATGTAAATATTAAAATATTAAAGTCAAAAGGTGCAAGTTACATTTATTATTCCTTAAGATGATACTTTAAAATTCTTTAAATGAGTAAAGATTACAAAGACATGCTTTACGTCACCAAAAGTATTTTCTTCACTAATTGAAAAAAACAATATTTTTTTTTTTTGCAAATAAATAAATAAGGAATAAGAAGAAAAAGACGCTTAAATATATATTACCTACATCCGCTACGGTGAATAAATAAAAAAAAGTGAACGAAAATGAACGAAAAAAAGGAAGCAATAAAAATTCCATAAAAAACATTCAAAGATCGCATTCGAACTGAAATTTCTTTCCGAATTCTAAAGAGATTTAGTATTGGTTTTATTTTTACAACTGAAACGATTTTTTTTTCAAGTACTTCACTGAATTTTTCAAAGTAATGGGCAGTAACAAGAAAAACACTTCCACATTTTTTGTTCTTATTTTGACTTCATTACTTGTTCCACGTACAACAAGGAGATTACTCTTGTCAATTTCGCTTTTTCCCCTTTTATTTCTCTCCCGTGATCCTTAGGGTTTGTTAGAAAAGAATTACAGATAAAATAATCGGATGTTTACTTGGTTGTTTATTTTTGTGTACGAAATCTTTGATCTCTGTGCGACCTTAGCTGATCGTTTTCGCTTTTGTTTTACAAAAGGAAAAAAAATCTTTGCAAATTTTTTTTTTTTCATTTTTTCGATTGCCGGAAGCTAGTTTAAAATGGAGTTTCTTTCCAGAAAGCAATAAATTCCACTTTTATTTGTTGTTGCTGTAAAGATTAATGCTGTTTGTTTTATCTTTGATTTTGTTCAGGAAGAAAATTGCAAAAATAGTTTTTTGAGATTAATATTTACTTATATTAATCTGTTCATGCGTGTATAGCAATGCCAAATAGATAGAACAAAAATAAATAGAATCCAATGCAGAATCAAATGTAAAAACCAAATAATCGAGAATTCTCAAAAGAAAAAAAAATCTTTGTGATAATTAAGATTTTCCACATTTCTTCCACAATTTTTCTAAGATAATTTAAAGATACAAAAGAATAGTAGTGATATTTTTTTGATAAATTAAGCAGCAAAGAGATTAAAAAGATTAATCTTAACCACAAGAAATTTAAAAAGAATTTCGTCTTTTAAAAGTCAAATAAAACGTCAATAAAGTGGTATCGTGCAATCGAGTGATATAAAATGAAATTAATATCTGCTTACTATAAGCATAACATTACACCCAAAGCTTTTACTTTTTATTTTAAGGTTACAAATAGACAGATTTCAACAAAATATTATGTTAATTTTTCTTTTGATTTTGTACCAACTTAGAAATTCATATGAAACATTTTACACTGTAAAGTTTTTAAGATGAATTTTCCTACTATATATATATATATATATATATATATATATATATATATATATATAGTAAGTTGAGTGATTAAGTATACCCTTAATATTATGCTTCACACATGCATGCACAGAAACACACGCACTCTCCTCCGTCATACACACACACACCACACACACACACACACACACACACACACACACACACACACACACACACACACACACACACACACACACACACACACACACACACACACACACACACACATAAATTAACTAAACAGAAATTTAACATGTTTATAATAAATTTTATATATATATATATATTGAAAATTTATGAAAGAATAATTTAAAATATTTAAAAAGACAAAAATCCAGAAAGAAATGTAACAATGAAAGAAAAATAAATGAAAATATGGAACCCAGCAAGTCAAAAAGCAATATCGGGATGAGGACCGAATAAGCGGGGTTAAACTAGTTTAATGGTACCAACCTTCCCCCTTTGCGACTTGGTAGGCTGAATTGGGAAATCCAAATTACAAAAGAGTTCATGATTAAAAGATGCAAAAAAATTCAGCGATAAAATCTACAAAAATAAAATCTATAATTCTTGGTAGGCTTAATTGGGAAATCCAAATTACAAAAGAGTTCAATGATTAAAAAATGCAAAAAAATTTTAGCGATAAAATCTACAAAAATAAAATCTATAATTCTAAAAATTATCAACAAATCAAATTATAAAAATTACTTACAAAATTCAAAGAAATGAAGATTCAAATATGTGAGTAGTAAGACGGAATTTTCTTTAAGCTTCAAGATGTATATCACATACTCAAAATGAAAAAAAATATAACACATCATCACCATATAAATTGAAAAAAGATTTAAATCATTGTTTGACTGGTAATAAAATGTAAAAGGATGCAAACAATTGGTTGGTAATAAGTTGTATGATAAAGGAGTATAATGGTCCAGAGAGTGAGTAAAAATGTAAGCTGTGTAAATGTAAATAAATAAATAAATTCTTCACGGCTAGACCACTAACAAGCCGAATTGTGGTCATAGTGTTGTGTGGTGGATTTGAAATTGGATCACGATTCGCAAAGATGTTTAATATATTTGTGATGTATATAAGTATTTAAGAAATTTATTGGATAATCATGATCTAAACAGTTGTTGAAGAATTTTTTTAATATTATTAAACTTGTCTATTTTATGTGTGGTTAATTTGTTATTACGTAATAAAAAGTCCAATAAAATATTCCTATAAATGGATCTGTGTAGATTACTGTTCCAAAACGGTATTTTAATAACATGGAATTCGAATCTCTCTCTTTTATCATAAATATTACTAATTAGTTTATTGTCAACAACCTGCAAATCAAGATCCAAAAATTCCACTGCATTAGAATTAAGATTAGTTTTTAATAATTTGCGATAGTTAGGGTAAAACGAAATATTTGGTTTAAATTCCTCAGTTTTACCTAAAATAATTAAATCATCTATGTAACGATAAAGAAAGTAAGAATCATTGTCAATCTGCTGTAATTCATAAAAATGTAAATAAAAATTGGCCAGACAATTACTAGCTGGACCTCTTTGAGGGAGACCCTGAATTTGCTTATAGAGATTTTGACCG
>BMAW01028465.1:106854-122447 GCA_019974015.1 Nephila pilipes | reverse complement strand
GTAGATCGCTGGAAAAAAATTTCTTTTGCCACTTAATATTGTGATTCTGTCTTATGTATATATGCATATTTATGTTAATTGTAATCACTTAATAAAAAGTGACTAAAATAAAAAAAAAAAATTTGTTGACCTAAGTAGGAATTGACTTAAATTTTTCTTTCATATTACTTGTTTTTAACAACAATTTTTACATGTTTTCTTTACGACTGTAGTGCTTAGAAATTGTCTTTCGGACAACAAGCTATATTGTTTCTTGTTGAGACTACTTCGAGTTCCTTCATTTAGCACCATCACGGTCCATTTTTGAAAATCTTTCAAAGCAGTTCTCATTTCTAAGATTTTACCTGAATAGTATTGAATTATTATTTCAGTCTCAGTACAGATTTTTTTTTTTGGTATATTTTGAAAGAAAAGATTACGTACCTCATTATACAATTGTTGGTTCAGTATTCAAAAGGTGTTTGGACTACATACATTACGAAAATTATACAACGCATTTAGATTCACTCTCAGAGTTAGACAATAATGACGGAGAAGATTATTATTTGAAGGTGAAATCATATTTCCTTTGTTAGTGTGAAACTGATATGACATCTACAGCATCGACATCTTTCTGTAAATAATACTTATAGGTACTGAGTTTCTAATATGGTAAAGAAGAAAGCTTCCGAATCATTTCATATAAGCGTAACTAATGTGTTATGTATTAATTCTTTGTCTATTATTTCGAATCTGAAAAAGGCCTAGTTTTCTATTGTTTAGAGAATCCATTATGAATTCATTTCTCTCGTTTATCCTTTCTTTGTTCCTTATTTGTCGTAGGATTCTATCATTTTGAATTGTTCGGCTTGTGGCACATACTAATTATTATAAATCAGTTACTTTATGTTATATATCGATGGGATACTTTATTAATATATTCAGCGTGAGGAATGCATTTTATTTTGTAGATATAAGCTATTAAAATAAAAAGGGCCAATACCTTTTCAAATATCTCATTTATAAAATTTTAAATGTTTGATTTTTGCCTTGAACTTTCCAAAAGAATTTTTAAAAATATATTTTAATTGATTAGAATAATGGTAATGCTTATAAAAAGTGCAATTACGAAGCTTTATATTATAGTTACTTTTCTCCCCTCAATATCTGTTTCATTTATGTCTTTATAATAAGAAAATATCATTCTGAACTTATATGGCTGTTTTTGATAAATATTTCTTTAAAAATGTGAACAAAATTAAAATTGATCATACTCTTTATTAAATTTGTATCGTGCATCTTTATATACATAATTTTTTTTTTCACATTAAATATGAGATAGTTTTCGGGTAAGTGGCAGATCACAAAATTTATACAAAAAATTTATGTATAAATTTTGTACATTATATAAAATTGAAATTCAGTGATAATTTCCCCCTGCGTGTCTTCCACTTAAAATATAAATTTTGGACATATAAAGTAAATAAACTTTTAATAAAATTTTTTCAAAAAAAAATTGTTAAATCAGAACTACTCACCCATTGAAGTTAGAAAGAAGCAATGGAACACTTACCTAAAAGAAAAAGAAAAACAATTACAAAAATAAAATTATTAGCTTTTAAACAATAATTAGATTATACAAGACAATGTAAAACTACAATTTACGATTTCTCTATATATTTTCTCCACTTTAGTTTATCTACTTACAGTGGCTCTCAAAATTCAGTATGCAACACTCGCTTCTTTTCTTAAAGGTGAAAAATAATATTCTTAAAATACTCATTTAAGTTGAACATTAATATAATCAATAAAATACACATGAATAAGTGTAGTAGACTAAAAAACAAAAATGAGAAATCTTTAATATTTTTACAAGCATAATTTCTATGTCGAAGCTGATTTTGAAGTTACAAAATTGAGTATTTATCTATTTTAATAAGCTATTTCGCTGTTTGAGCTATTTCGCTGCTTAATTGTGCTCATTTTCCTTGTGTTACTGTTTTTAAGTGTAAATATTATGCTTTTGAATACATTTTAAAATGTTTTTATGTATTTCACTTGGTGTGTGTGGGTCATCAAATTTTCGATCGTTAATTTAACCAACTTCCCATCAAGCTAGAGCTCTAAAACTTTGGGAATCGTTCTTACTCGCCTTACAATGCAATATTTAGACATTTGCGACAAGTTTTAACTAATATTTCCTTTAATAATGCAGTTTAGCCCAACCACTTGGCGTGATTTCAAAAATTGGCACCAAACTTGGCGATTTTTTTTTGGCTAAACGTTAAGTCTGCGAAGCAGAACAGGATAACCACATTTAGCAAAATACCGACAAATAATTCTTGTCGCCAAGAGTGGTTGGATTAAACTGCTTTCCAACCATTTAATTTTCCAGATGAATTAATTAATTTTAGTTAGTTTTAACGTTTTTATGTATTTCACTCGGTGTCTGTCTGTCTGTTTGTGTATCAGTGTGTCATCAAATTTCCTATTGTTAATTTAACGAACTTCTCCTCAAGTTAGAGCTCTGAAATTTTGAGAACCGTTCTTACTTGCCTAACAATGCAATATTTAGATATTTGCGACCAGTTTTAACTAATATTTCAATAATTTTTTTTAATAAACTTTGCCACCATATAAAAACGTGTTTTTTAAAATCGTTGGTTTTTATCTCGAATTATTTATAACTGGACCACAAATTTTAAATCGAAATAAGATCGAGGTGCTGTATAAAATTGCTCAACAACTATAATTTCACAAATTCAGTTACATGGTAATGGTTTTATCTCGTTGAAATATGAAATGCGTCCCTAAACCTATTTCTGCGGGCTTTTAGTTTAAAATTATTTTTCAGTTTATTCAAATATTTTATTTTATTCGCAAGTCCGTCAATAAAAACTGATTTTTCGACTCCTTTTGACGACATACAATCCCATACAAGAATTAAATCATCACCATGCTTGACAGTGAGTGAGTGTATCTCTAACCTCAGAGGCTTTTGGGTAATTTGAATAGCATAAAATAATAACTCTTTGCCAAACAAAACGAAACGTTATCAGGTAAATTAGATGAAAATAAATAAGAAGTACAGTGAATTGAATTAGTAGTAGAGAAACATAAGCGAAATAAAATTGAAGGGAAAGAGAAATGAGATAGAGAATAACGAAAAACTGATAGATAATTGTAAATTGGATTCCATTTTCCTAATTAATCGTTTGTATTAAAATTAAGCAGAAGAAAATCTTAGAGTTATAGGAGTTGAGCTTATAAGCATGACGTGTTTGAAGGGGATGAGTGGTTTGGTAAGCTAAGTCTTTGTTAATTGATAATTATTAAAGTCTATTTGAATATAAATTAGGATTAAGTTAATTAAGGATTCATTACAGAGCGATCCTTCTTATGGTGTGTTGATAGACTATAAACTGTGTTGTTATATTCTGACGTATTTTCAAATGAAATTTAGAACTTATTCACCATTTAATTAGACTTTAAGATGACTGTGGAATTTAATAATGAGGGTAATTAATTCACATAGAAGTGCTAAGAATATTAAATAAAAAACAAACTTCTATCTCGATTATTTACTAGTAATAATTAAAACTTAGTGAGGGTTACTTCAATCTACGGTTTCCCGAAACCAAACAACTCAACATTAAGAGCCATAATTTACATCCTTATATACATAATTATCAATTAATAAGCAGAATAAATTTTGTTGAAATATTTTTGTTATTTCTTAGTAATAATAAAATCTTAACGGTATCCACTTGTAATCAAAAGACTTTTATTGAACTCACAATGTATTATTTTTTTTTATCCAGGAACCTAATCATTTTCAAGACTCTTCATCATCTATTTTTACAATAAAAATATATGATCGATTAGGAAGCAATGTAATTTTTATTGATTAGTACATGCTTAGCAGAAGTTTTCCTAATTATCCTTCGGTAACTATTAAGGATTTATTTTAATCCTTTAAATTTTTTTCATCACAGAATGGCCAAATATTTGTAAATTAAAGTATATGTGCTGAAAATCTGAGTCATATATATATATATATATATTGAAGTCGAAATAGTCCAGGATATCTTATACTATTATAGATATTCTAAATTTTTTTTAAAGGTAACATATCATAGATCCTCCTGTTTAATTTTTTTTTTCATCACGAAAAGAAAAAAAAAAATTCCACTAAGCTGAGATTCCAAAGAAAAAACAGAAAAGTCTTTGAAGTCTCTGAAAGTGTGCCCCGGAAGAGAAAGATGGGGGGGGGGGGGGGGCATCCCTAAGAAAAGCACATCCCAGAAATGCAAATTTTATTTCTTAATTATTTTTCTTAAATGATCTTTACTTTTCAAATTTATATAACTTGATAAAATTTTGTCAATACTTGAACAGCTTTAAACAATAGAAATAAGATTGATATACTTTTTATTATTTACTTTTTACCGAGGGGTAATTCCAAACTAAAAAATTGCTTCTGTCCGATGATATGCACCCCTCAAAATTATTTTCTGGGTACGACACTGGGTGTACGTATATATATATATATATATATAAGGAGGTAATAATTTAGGTATACTGAATATAAATTACATTAATACATTAGTGGATAAATTTGGTTGACACTATATAGAAAGTCAAAAATTTTGTACAATAGTCCAAAAAAAAAAGCTCACTTTTAAGAATGCTTGCAACTGCCATCGTAATTGGATAACATTTGTATCTCTCATAATAATTCAAAGGAAAATAGTGTTCATGAATTGATGAATTTATTCCGTACAGTAAACACTATTCTAAAACAACATTAATTAAATCAAACATTCCTAATTAATTCAAGTCTTTCTGTCAAATATCGCCAAACTTATTCAGCGGCTACCATTAGGCGATTAATTTTTCATGTCATCACAGTTTACTAACAAGACACATCCCACCCAATTCTAATAATTCGTTGCTCGTATTATATTTCTTTTCGTGATTGATGTAACGAAGCCGCAAAACAAATTTTCCTCCCCAAAAAAACCTCGCCAACTACCACAACAAGGCGAATTATTCTCACTGATTACCCTTGAACCTAAATGTCCCCAAACGTGTTGTTTATCTCGTTTGATGAGGATTCCCCAGACAGCGTTAAATCTGTCTCGCTTCGCTAAAGACTCCGCCACATAACGTCAATTAACGTCCTATCACGGAACAACATTATCTGTCCCTAATTGGCAATAGAGGGCCGAGGGAATATCCATAGACTTGGATTTATCGAAAAGAGAACCGATTCTTCATTTTTCTTTTTATTGCTTTTTACTTCATTTGGTTATTCATTTCTTGCTGTTATTACTCAAAAGGGATTGTGTTATCGCTATATTTGGGAATGAAGTTTAATGAGAAGACGTCTTTGTCGTGGAATTTAGCTCTGACTTGTGGGGTGTTGTTCCTTTAGCGACGCCGAATGTCACCAATTTAATCAAATGTCGGAATGGATGATGTGATATAGTTACCCTTTTCGGATCTCTGGGGAGTTGGTTATAGAAATGAGTGTTGTAATAAGTAATAAATTGTAAGATATGACGCTTTGCAGATAATAATGCTTGCGATAACATTGAATATTTCGTTTTTAGAGTACAACATGATATCGTAAAGTTTTAATTATTACTAAGATATAACCAAGATATTTAGATAAAATTTACTATGGGTATTAAGTGATCCTTGTGTACAAAATGTCGTAAATTTCAGCTGTTAATATTGATTTGTTTGGTTTCAGGAAACCCTAGAATGAAGTACATCACAGTATCGAGAAGATAGAGTTCAATTTGACGAAGATAAGAGTTCAATGACGATCTGTGAAAGCTCAGAAAACTCTGGGAGAAATGTATAGCTCTGGATGATGACTACGAAGAAAAGTCTTAAGTATAAAAAAAAGTTAAGTTACTATCTAGATTATTTTTAGTAATAAATAAAAATTTACAAAACCCCTAGATAATTATTAAACTTTTACATCACTGCTGGTTACTTTAATCTACAGCATCCTAAAACAAAAAAAAATTAGCAATAATAGTTTTAATTTACATTAACTATATACATAAGGATCAATTAATGTATAGAATAAACTTATTCCATAGACCTCGGTTTTTTCTTAATAATAATTAAAACTTCCTGATACCCCCATCGTATATTTAAAGCTGCATCTAAACAATGATTTATATTCTTATATAAGTGCGTAAAAACATGAATTTAGGCTTAAGACTGAGCTAATTGATTTAATGTCGACACCTAATACTTCCGATTTAAGTATTAACAATAATGAATTCCGTAAATAATAAGAATCCTGTTTAATTTGATAATTAAAAAGAAAATTTACAAGTTCATTCAAACATATAAAACATTCACTGTTTCTCAGTTGAAAATACAATTACACTTAAAATTTAATAATTTACGGATAAGACAAAAAAAGTTGTAAGATTACAATATTGTAAGATTATTTTTAAATGCGCATTAATTTAAGATTTTTGTAGTTTAACTCGAATTCTAAGATGGATTCATAAAATCAAAGTAAAGTAAATGTAGAATTTCGAAAATATTAATTTGGACATTAAATGGATTTTCTGGTGATATTTTAACAAATAAATTCTATTTGTGATAGGTAAATGACATTGAATTTTAAAAAAATTCACCTAACGCTCCCAATTCCAAAACGGAACTGTTTATCTCACTTATTTGTTTTAAAAAGAAAATATTTAAAGCTCACATATTTATAAAATGGCACAAAAGTTATTCGTAAACGGAAGAAACACAAGAAAAAAATTCTTACAAACTTTGTTCGGTTTCTGTTCGAATTTTTAAAGTATCTTATTTGTTAAGAAGTATAGTAATCTACGAAATAAAACTAAAGTTCAACATTAAAACTTATAAATGTGGTTAATTCAGAAAAATTATATACTTTTATTTCAATTGCTTTAGTTTATGGAAGTGAATTTCTAACAGCTAATAATCATAACCCAATATTTTTAAGATGTTAGAATGTATTTAAAGGTAGTTTTAAAACAGAGTTTCATTAAAAATAATTTTTGTTCATTCTTTTTAAATAACAACTCTTAAATTGCTCAACAACTTGCCCACTTTACGTTATGTCACAAAATTAATTCCTAACTTATTCCTTTGACAAAGAACAAAGTGTTAGAAACATTTCTGAAATCGGAAAAAAAATACTTCGTTCTTTTCAAGAAGAACTAATTAGTTCATATCACGTGGATACGAGATTCATAATCACGTGATTCAAGCTCTCCAATGAGATTACAGGATTAATCCTGGAGTATTTAAAGTAATGAATGAAATGTTCTAAAAAGACGCGTCATACAAAAGAGGAAAGAAAAATTGTATTTCCTTCGAAATAACCTAGAACCTCTTATGAAAATTCACCGCTGGGTGGGTTAAAATTTAATTAAAAGGAAAACTAAGTTTGTTAATTAATTTAAAAGCCTCGCCAAGAAAAGAGCTCCCTTTTTCCATGAGGATAATATATCTATGCATATAACATTCTCTTTCCTTTCTTATTTAGGTAAAAAAAAAAAAGGTGAGAAATATTTTCTAATTTTGTGAAGCTGTCCACAGTGTTTTCTTTTAAGTTTTTGTGTGGTGTTAATTTCTTTTATCGTTGTTATTTCTTTTTAACAAGTAAACGTTTAATTAGTTTTTTTTTGTCCACCCTAAAATGGATTTTTGCAAGAAAGTAGCTCTTGAGGAAGTGTAGTAAATGAGAATATTAAGAAGACATCGTGGAAGCAATTAAGTCCCACATTTGTTAATAGTTTAAGTTTCTTTTTTCAAAAATAGTTTCCTTGAGACATTGAACTGAAATTACTAAATCGATATGAAAAGCAAGTTCATTAAAAATTTCCATTATCGATTAAACTATACCTATCTATTAATGTGCATAAAGCCTTTAAAATATTTAATGTACCTTTTTTAAGCGATTTGTAATTAATCCTTCAGAAAAATTGGTTATTTGAAATTTTCAACACAATATAAAACTAAAAGAGTTTTTCTGAAATTTTATTTTTTTAAAATATTAAAAAAATAATTTTGAAGTAAAGCATTTGAAACATGTCATATTTGTTTACTTTAGGGGACGATATAGATAAATAAGTGTAAAAATAAATACAAAGCAGATTAAAGCAAAGATCATCTTACACTTCATAATTTTCAGTTATGGTTTCATGACGAAGTCGACACCTGGGTAGGTATCCTACTTTCCACATTTTCTCAAACTTGAGGATTATGAGTGCTAAGATTTACCGTTCACCAGTTCGTACGTAGTTTGCGTTTAATTATCCTAACATCCACATTTCTTCAACGAGATGACATAGAATTCCGGCAGATTTATTATGCATCATTCCCTCGAAACAAAGTGTTTTTAGTGGGAACCGGACTCGAACACGAGGCTCAACTAAAACGAGTTGAGCAACTCAACTAATTGATGCCGAGATCCTTCGTTTATTGGGACCACAAATTCCTTTTTAGTATGTATCCTCTTTCCCCACAAATCACTTGAGAAATTTCCGAAAACATTCATTTATGGAAATCCAAACTCAGTCGTAACATAAGGTATTGATTGAAAAAGAAATGCGTCTGCCTTTTCCAATTGAATAAATCGAAAGCGATTTTAAAGTATTGGCAGACATTTAACCGATATTGACAAATACGAAATATTTCATTTTGTATTGCTCAGATGCATTTAATGTGTAGCAATACCCATCATACCACATGATAAATTTTTAGTGGAATCTGGAGTCGAAAATACTACTCAACTATAACAATGCAGGCCACTAGCTCGAGAACTAAGGCAACTACTTAAATATACGAAATATACCCTTAAATGCGATACCTTAATAATAAAATCTGAGCATAAATTTTTGCTATGGATATCTTTTACTTTTGTTTTTAATAACATTTTAAGGAATAAACCTATTTCATAATTACTTCAAAGATTGCTTGATTGCAATATTTTATTTAGCATGTTTTACCGCAATTTTTTAACATTCCTTAAGATATTATTATCGACATCGCAATTTTTTTTCGAAGTTAATATTACTACTGTCTATTTTTTCTTTGTTGACATATGACTAAAATAACAAAGACAATTCACCTTCCATGTTTAGTATAAGAATTCTTAGAGGTTGTTCAAAAAGTACGCGTTTTCTGATGATTCAGTTTGTTTTTTCAAACATATATTTTCTTTCAACTAAGCCTTGGGTACTTTTCTTATGGTGTTATTTGATTTTAGAACCTCTTTAAAAATGAGCCGCTTTTTATAAAAATTATCATAGAAATATTGTAGTGAATAGGATTGTGATGATATAACATTTGTAATAGGCTGAAAGTTTAATAGAGAGAGTTATGGTTGAGATAATGCTAGGAAGTATACAACGATGAAGTTACACTTGTGTCTGCTGTGATAAGAGTAAAGGCATATAGGACTCGAAGTTATTGATGATCTATATACGGACAGTGACAAGTACTATTACTGACTCGGTTAGTAACTGAAAAATATAAGTAAATATTTACAATATTTATACATGGGTTTGAACGCGCGTTTGGATCAAATCCAACGTTGTAATACTAAGCATATTATCTTTGGTTTATTCTAATATTCGAATAAAGCCAAATTGAGTTACCGCAATATTTGAATTTATTAATTAGGGATTGTTTATTTTCGTGATTGTCTATTTGAATAAGGATGAATCAAATGCATGAAGGAAGTAATTCCACGCAAAGTGTCATCGTCCTTTTACGTCGAGTTTCACCATCGATGAAACTTGGATTTATCATTATACAGCGAAAACCAAGTAACAATTAAACCAATGAGTTGCCCCAAATCTACCCCAAAGAAGTTAAAGACGGTCTCATCGGTCGGAAACCTTTGGTGAAGAATTTTTGGAATGTGATCGGAAAGGAAAACGATCAAAGAACAATATCTTAATGAGTTACTCCATTCCCATTTCTCATTCCTAAAACTGGAACTTTCTGAACTGTTGTCGTAAATGTTTGTAACGAATCGTTCTCAATATTAATATTAAGAGCTAGGGTGACGCAATAAATAGCCAACGAAGAAAAATATTTCAGTAATTTATTCCGCCTTTAGAATAAGAGCATTCAAAAAGAATAAGAACTTTTGAAATAAATGAATAATGTAGAGTGTTTTTTTAATCATGTGCTTAGTCAAATTTAAATAAGAATTCCACTTATTTTGATAAAAGCAAATAGTAGAGTTGGATAAACTGGATCCCATTGCAACAGACTTCTTGTGATTGGATTCAGGTATATACTCTTCTTTTATCATATAGAGAGCTCATTATTCTCTCTAATTCATCTTATCTCTTATCTCTCTTAATTACATCTCTAATCCATATAACTCATTCGCTACACTTTTTGTAAAGTAATGCTAATTTGCATAAGTCACTGTTTTTTCATCAGGCGAGGTTCTCAATTGTTATAACGTGGTAAAGTAGCCACAAAGGCTAGTTAAAAAAAGCACCTTAAAATATAGGATGATATATGAAATATCAAAATGGATTAATTATTATGATTTTCAGTTCTAATAAAGAATTTTCTTTTTCTCCTCTCTTCCGGAAGAATCGTATCTAGTCTTCGAATTAATAGATAGAAATTTATGTAAGAATATCATAATTTCTTTTTCAGTGTTAATATCAGAGTTGAATCTCTATAGAGTATTTAATGTTATATGATAGTTTCCCACTTCTGATATAAAACACTTCCTTTACACATTTTTATTTAATAAAATCAGTTATTTAGTATATCTTGTAAAATGAATTATGTAAGAAAAATAAACGATCGATTTTCAGCATTTTAATACATCAGTTCCATTCCGAATCATAATTTTCAAAATTGGATATTTTCTTGTATTTTTTGCTTTATTATAAGAATTTATCTAATCAGAAAGATTTATTTTACGATTAATTTTCTTTCCTTTTTTTAAAGTTAATTATCTATAAATAATTTTTATGTTATTTTGCATGCAGCCCGAGAGTAAATTCTGATTAATAAAAGCAGAAGTAAAACCAAGTTATATTAAAAAAATATTTTTTTTTTCTAAAGCTTACTTTTTTTTTAATTACGAACAACTATTGACTAATACTTCTCTAGGATCATATTTTAAATTCTCAAAAAATTGAGAACAGTTATAAATGATGAAAATCTTCTGAAAGGAAAACTTAATTTAAAAATATACGTTTTATGATAAATGAGTTCGAAATTTTTTTTCTCCTTAGGATCTGCAAACTCATAAACTTTTAAAAATAAATAGTAGATTCGCTTATGTAAACTCATCCCATAAATTGAAATTCACATAAAAATCCTTTAAAGTATGAAACAAAATGATAAAACTTTACCCAGATACATTTAGTCCATACGACACAAAACAATAAAGCAATCTAAGGAAAATTTCATTTTTTTCCCCATGAATAGAATTTTGACTCAATTTATCAAAGCGGATTTAAACTGCCTTAAAAAATCCTCTCCTTCTCTTACACCATTAGTTTCACATCCCTCACAAAAGTAGAAAAAACAATTTATTCCCTCCAAAGAAGGGGGCGGAGGGAACTTTAATATAGATAGAAAACAGTCATTTAATAAAAATCCAGAGGTACTTTGTGATA
Organism: Nephila pilipes; assembly: GCA_019974015.1. NCBI lineage: Eukaryota > Metazoa > Arthropoda > Arachnida > Araneae > Nephilidae > Nephila > Nephila pilipes. The sequence goes on along the minus strand of BMAW01028465.1, from coordinate 110,799 downwards.
ACGTTTGCATAAAATGAATTATAATAAAAACCCGTCTTGTGCCAAACGACTTAAAACGGAAGCTTAACATACAGGGAGAATAATAAAAAACTAAATTGGAAAAAAAAAATACACCAAACAATAACCTTCGAACAAAAAAAAATCAATTTCGAACGCCTGCTTCACTTGAATTTGATTTCAAAAGAAAAATCCACACTAAAGCGAACCAGAGAAAACGTTTCATACAAAATATTTTAATTTCATAAGGAAACGCTTCGACTTTTGAATGGCATGAATTTCTTGCAGGAAAGCGTGATATATCTCTGGAGAAGTCGACGTTTCCGTATTAATACCTCTCTCGCTCGCTATCTCCTATTTCTTTATGAAATGATATGCATAAACATCTTATTGAATTTAAACACACTCGCTTTTCTCTACATTATATTATTGTACGCATATGTTTCATTTCGAATTCAGTTTTAGAATTACGTGTTCCTTGGAAGAATATGACTTGTTCCCTTCTCAGAAAACTCGTTATTTTGGCTCTTGGAAAGTTTTGTAAGGACAGGAGCAATGCTTGGATGCTTTGGCAACACGAGAGAGAGAGAGAGAGAGTTCTTTGAACATCTTGTTATGGATTCAAATCTGTCGGCTGTTTGTGTACACGGCAGCTACAAATTGCCTCAGAGGTGACGGCAAGACGGAAGGCGACTTTGTGAAGTTCTTCCCTTTTGAAGGAAACTGCCGTTGTGATCAAAGAGTTTATTTGGATGTGATTCGGTTTTCATGAATTTGATTTATTTGACTTTTGAATTCCACGGAGGGCGCCATGACGTTTGTAAGATGGAGTTAATATTGTAGTACAGGCCGAACTGGATTTTTGGATGTCGGGCATGAAATGAAAAATTCGTTTTTCTCTTTTCCTTTTGCTGTTCAGGCCTGTTGTAGATATAGTACGTTTTGATAGAAATTGAATTGTAGGAAATATGCGTTTGAATTATTTCTGCATTCAATTACGACTGAATCAAAATAATGTTATAGGTCACTATTATCTGCCTTTCTGAATAGTTTTGTAATCTTGTAGATCAATTCTTTCTGTTCACATCGAATAAACCCGTGTGGAAACCGGGTGTGACAAAATAGTTCTGCTGTAATTCATGCATGTCGTAAGAGGCGACAAAAATGGGTACCCAGCGTCTGGGGGTATAGCCGGGCACCCTGCACCTGGGGATTATATTGGGAGACCTCAGGGGCTTGCCTTCTTTAGGTAGGTTCGAGTATCATGACTCCAAAGCACCCTGGTGGTCTTTTTTCTTTTCAATGGGGATTACTATCTTCGGTAAATACGGGTAACGCGCCCCCGGAATACCTTAGCAATCCTTCTTTATTTTCGACCCTCCTTCATGTCAACCGATTTTTATCTTTTTACAATTTTTTTCACACGTCTGGACCACAGTTACATCTTGTTTGGTACAGTATAGCCATATCTGGCTCTTGCGCCATTAAACTTCACTTTCACTCACATCAAATATTCACTTAAATTCTGAATTATAAATTTATGAATGAATATAAATGAAATACGCAAACAACAAGAGTGCACACAATAACTTTTTTTTATTGAGCTCTCTATTAACATATTAACAAGTTGGTGTTTTGATGAAATGGCGTCAACATCAAAAAATGCGTGGGCATAAAATCAAGGAAACATGGTGTGAGGTTAAAAATATTGACATTATAATACACTATGCTTATCACAACTAAATTTTGTCTGTTTAAAGTACATTTACATTGCTAAGATATATTTTATTTAATATTTATCGTTTGCATTTATTTTAATATCCGAAAAGAATATTATTGTCAATTTTAATAGTTTATCGTTTGTTCTAATTTTTAATTTTTAATTTAGTAATTGACTTTTAAAGCAGAATCTTCTGTTTTTTTTGTTATATAAATTAGCAACGTTTCTGTACTTAAGAACTTTTCTTAGTGAGACTAACAATGTATTAAGATTTTTAATATGGTATTTTCTTTTCTTGATAGTAATTGCTTCTGTGGAGCCTGGGTCTTGGAAGTAGACTTATTTTACCTCTAATTGATATTCATTTTGAATAATTTCTAAGAACTTAATAGAGGGAAAAAAAAACGTTAGCACATGTTAAAATGACTTTAGTCAAATCAATTTCAACTTTTTTTCATTAATTTTTTCTAGTTGTTTTAACACGTTACATTTTCAATAATTTACATTTGGTATTAAATATACTCGGTTATTGCATTAAATATTACAATGATGGTTCAAAAAGTACCAATTTTTGGAAAGAAAATGGGAATGGGATAGCTGTATTGTAGTATATTGTCCATTGATGTGTTTTCCTTTTTTCTAAGTATTTCTAAATATGAGTATGACATTCTTTGTATCCAAAAATTTAACGTTGTATCTTTTATGGCCGATAAGACCACCGTAGCCTTCTTGTGAAGCATTTTAAGTAGAGGCAGCCAATGTTTTGACTAATACTTGGTTTCCTATGTATGATAATGAGTCTAGGTCTCATCGGTTGAGGCAAAATGACGTCGTGATTTATTCGGATATCCAATTGTCTCTAAACGTTTACCAAATGAAACCTAACCAATAAACTAGGGGCAAATATGAATTGGTGCCGTTCAACAGATGACTGCATGTAGTGGTAACACCAACTTGCTTAGCAACGCTATCTGTCGTTCAACACAGGTACTTTTTGAATTTTTCTTGAACTTTTAAACTTCTTTTAAAAGGAAGCGCAATTAAACGGTGGGGATCAGAGCATGTGCAGGAGAGATCAGAGACTCTTACATAGAGCGCCGTCCATTTGACGTGGCAGTGCGTGTGAGGACATAATGACGCAAAGTAAAAAAATATCATATGTCCTGCAGGGCATGATCTTTATTCAAGACAAAAACTCTAAAATTATTTAAATTATTTTGAGAGTGAGTCCATATGCCTCTTTTGATGCTTAATCACAGCACTAACAATTAATAGAAATTAATAATGAAATACATTAAACTAAAGTATTTAAGTCGAGTCATTAAACTTGTATGGGTCTCTTTTCACCCTGACATGAAGAGGCTAATCGACCCATTTCTATAATTTATTTTATGATAATTTCCATGGATTTCAGTTATGATATTTTAATTTTTAAGTAATACTCCTTATTGATAAATTAATTTACTTTATATATGTCTCTTTTAGACATGTAAAATTGTTTTTTGCTTTATAATACGAAAAAAAAAATCACATTTCACCTGAGTGTATTAGATCGATCCATATTACTGATATGCATTGAAATATATAAAAATAAATTTAGATTTTTTGGATGGTCTGCATTTCAAATAATACTCCCCGAATATAGATGTCACATGTTAGAGAAATATTTTTCTCTATATATGATTTTCAACCGGACATGTCTCTTGCTTCTAATGTTTCTAAAAAGAATAAATTGGTAATCCTTCATTGAGACATGTACAATGGTGCATGAGTTTCAAAAGAGAAAGAAAGGAAACCAGGTATAATTCTACATTATCTAAAGAAAATGTGTATTAGATACTAATGGTAAATTAGCTGCTAAAACAAGTAAAAGGAGAACTAGACGGTCTGTTTGTTTTTTCTACAAAATATAATTTACCTGGCTGTAATAAAAGCATTAGTTGTGTAATAATGCACGTAAAATCCTCTTACAATGAAAGCAAACGGTTCAGAAGACGACTTTTTTCAAAGGAACTTAGGAAAAAAATTGCTAATCCTCCCAAAATTTGTAGGACCAAAAAAAATCTCTCTAACAATAAAGGAGAAATTGGCAGTTGCATCAGGTCAAAGCCCAGAAAATATCAGGGCACCTACAAAAAGGAAGGTGCAGAGAATGCATTTCAAAGAGCGATCGAAAAACGCAAATGAAGTGTCCCTCTTGCTAAGAGCATGAAATGTAAATCTTGTTT
>BMAW01028465.1:94807-106754 GCA_019974015.1 Nephila pilipes | reverse complement strand
GATTTTATGATTAAAATTTTTCTATTCCTTCATAAGTTTTTAAATACTTAACACCATTTATACAAACAACCGATTGAAAGGGAAAAGTAGGAAAAGAGAGATAGGAAAGCAAGAAAAAGGCGGGAGGTGGGATAAGATATGAAATATACATAAAAAGGATATCTTTATGAATAAACACAAAAATGAATGAAATAAAGGCATATGAAATATTTATTATGACCAAAATTAAATATAAGCTAAACTAGTTTGAATAGACCTATATAGCAAAACGTAACTTTTTTCATCATGACAGTAAGATTAATCATGAATATACCAGAAACTGTATAAGAATAGGTTTAAAATGTCCCACACCAAGAGAAAGAAAAAGTAACAGCCATTTCAAGAACACAGAAAATATTCAGTTCATCCAATTTCTGTGTATCTCAAATAAAAAAAAATCGTATTTAAAAGTAGACACATTAATATACAAATTCAATGTCAAGTGATATAATTTGTCATTATTATAAGGGATACGGGCTACAACATTGTACTTGTACAATGCCCAAGTTATCAACTCTTCATATGTGTGGATAGGTATGTCGCTTGGATTTGCAAGTACCAATAACATTATCATAAACAACTTTCAGTGCATTTCTTCGAAGAAGTAAAAAAAAAAAAAAAAAAAAAAACCATAAAATGTGTAAGAAGAGAATTGATGAAATCTCTTTAAATTGATTAGTCGACAGTGTTACTGAAAGGAAATATGTATATTTAAATATTTCTAAGACCGAATCTGATGCTAATGTAATTTATAGAACAAAACATAGAGTTTATTTTTTCAAAATATGTACTCTGACAAAGATTCAGTGCGTAGTATGGTGTGTAGTTTATATCTTTTACAATGTTCTATAAATATAAAGTACAAATTCGGAAATATATCAAATTAGAAGTAGTTATATTCTTAGATAATGATAACTTAGATCATTTTTTTATATTACATATTTTATGTATACTATGTATTGTATTATTTTGTTCATATGAATATAAATGATATCAAAATACGTCTCTCGTTGTAGGAAATAATTATTGAATATTATATATTGCAGTTTGCTATGTTTCATATATGTTAAAAACAATTCGATTTATTGCATTTCAGCTTAAATACATTCCTACAAACGATGAAAATTCAAACGCTTATAAAATACATTAGTAACAAGTAACATAAAAGTTTTTTTAAAATCAATTCCTACTTAAGTCAACAAAGAAATTTTTTATTTTAGTTACTTTTTATTAAATAATTACAATTAAAATAAATATGTATAAACATATGACAGAATCCCAATATTAAGTGGCAAAAGAAATTTTTTTCCAGCGTCTACACGCTTCGTCACTGACAGTATTTATTCCTAAATTTATATCTTGCTAAATATCTTATATAAGAGAATTTTTTTCTCCCTTATAAAACTAAAATTAATTATTTGAAAATAATAAAAAAAAAAAAAACTACGCTTCGACCCGAAGACATGAAGATTCTACGCCGATGCTCTATCAACTTTGCCAATGAAAGACAAATGACATAACACATCGATCAATAACTCCCGAGTCTAACATTGAAAACAACATTTTTTTTGCAAAATTTTTTGTTATTCATCAACATAACACCTTTTGTTAATCACCTTTTAGGGTGATACAATCGTTCCAACGCTTTTCCAAATCTCCCCCCCCCCCAATTTTTTTTCTTTTCTTTTTTTTTTATTTCGCAAGAAATCTTTTTTGTTGCGAGTAAATAGCGATAAACAGCTTTCTGAATCATCGACTCGTTGCTGTTTTTGTTCCATCGAAACAATCGCGGCACCCACTTGGAAAAAACCTTTTTCACTTCACTTCAAAAAACCTTTTTCCTGGTCCGATCGACTAAAAATTTTGACACGTTTCAAGCAAAGGTTAGTACTCTAGAAAGACCTGGTTACTGGTTTACTACGAGCGCCATCTCTGGGTTAGTCTCGGGAGTTATTGATCGATGTGTTAGTAGAAGCATTGGCTTGTTTTTCAATTAATCCGGTAAATTAAATGGTTGGAAAGCAGTTTAGTCCAACCGCTCTTGGCGACAAGAATTATTTGGCGGTATTTGCCAAATGTGGCTGCCCTAGTCCACTTCGCAGACTTAACGTTCTGCCAGAAAATATTGCCAAGTTTGACAATTTTTGAAATCGCGCCAAGTGGTTGGGCTGAACTGCATTTTCACCAATTAAATTTAATTAAATGAATTAATACTTGAAAAAAACTGTATGAACATCAAGTGTCATCCCCTATAAGTTTAAAAAAATGTATTTGAACTTGAGGGGATGAATAAAAAGTATTTTATTAACGATTGAAAATATGAACAAGATATATATATATATATATATATATATATATATATATATATATCAGAGCGAGCGAGAGAGAGAGAGCTAATAGTAGGAATTTAATAAAAAAAAAGTTCGTGTTTTTGTGCAGTAGAATAAACTAAAGATGAAACTACATCTACAGACATTCTTGAATGATTCCGTTTCTTCTTGAAAATTTACTTCTTCTCATAAGCAATTAAATAATTCCCACCAATTTCCTTTAAGGAAATTGCTAAATATAAGAACATTCCCGCAAACCGAGAATCACAGTAATTACTGTATATTGGGGCAAAGCAATAAAAACACGCACCAACCCTCTTCGCAGGCAAAAAAAGAACCCAGGAACCCCAAATAACCTACCGTAAGTATGAAAGTCAAGGAACTTTTGGTCAATCTTCATCAGATATCACATCCGCAATCACTTGCGGCTATAAAAACACGACCGACCGTCCAATATACCAGACTGTAAGATAGCCATTCTTTTTTTGTTGTGTTTTTACTTTCTCCTTTTTTATAGGGTCCAATACGATAGCCCCTGCTTCTCTGCTAGATCTCTCATTTGTAAATTATTCATCTGGAAGACTCGCCTTCCCTTATTGCTCCAAGGATTTCTTCTGCGAAATTAAGATTTTTATTGGATTAGTTTTGTTGAAACAAATTGCAGTTTTCATTCCCTAATGCGATTTGGTAAAAAAAAAGTTGTTTGTTCGAGGTACTAAGATATTAATAGCAATTGATAGACCAGTTTCTTCTTGATTCGAAGGACTAAAATCTAAGTTTTTATCGTAGGTAGCTTAGAATAATTATTGAAGAACCGATAGAAGTTTATGAGATTTCGAGTTTTATCGCTTGTTGGAGTCCAGTATGTAAGAGAGACAATTTTCTTTTCAATGGTTATCATTACATGTTTTTTATTTTTATTTTAGAACTACTTTAAAGAAGTAAAGTTAAGATATTATAGTGGATATGTTATTATGTTTTATTTGTTTTCTTAGTAACTGTGCACACACACATACATGAATCAGGTTGCTTGTCTAATTATTAATTTGCTTTCAGGATGATTTCGTTTAAATAGAAAGCTAAGTACAGTCTATAGGTCTTTATTAGGTTTTATCAGTTTTTTTTCTTCATATACTATTTACTTTGCTTTGTTTTGTAGTTAAATAAAAGTTAAGTTCATTTTAAAATGAGCAGAAAAGTTGTCTTTGAATAAATAATTATTAATAGTCTTTAATTATTTATTGAATACTTTAAAATATGCTCCTAAAGGTTTTATTCCCCTCCCCCCAAAAAAACGGATCAAAATATTGCTTATTACATGCATTAATTTCGAATATTTCATGTTTTGAATAAGGTTTAAACATTAATGAATTTCATTCCCAGTTAGAATTAAAATATTACATTTTATTAAATAAACAGGTATATATTATTATGTTCAATTAATATTTTTCTGATATATTTTCCATTCGCTAAATTATTTTATTGTTTTCCTAGGATAAGGATAATATTTTGGAATAAACAATAAGTTTTAAAAACTCAAGCAGGAAAAAAGAAACTGATATAATTATTGCTTGATAACTGCAATTTGCAAATTTTAAAATTCAAAAATAAAAACTTTATAAACGTTTAGAAACGCCATGAGAAATGTATAACTTTGGATGGTGATTATGTAGAGAAGTATTCAAAATAATAAATGAAAATTAAATTTTAATATCGGTTATTTTTGGCAATGATTAAAACTTTTCGACACTCCCTGATAATAATGAAAATTTTACCGTTCTGGGAATTATTTCAATCTACGACTTCATGAAACCGAAGAAATCAAAGCTAATAATTGTTATTTACAACATTATGTACCTAAGGATAAATTAATATCCAAAACAAATTTTATCAAGATATCTCGATAGTTTCTTAGAAGTCATCAAAACTTTACTATATCTCTTCGTATATTTGAAAGTGCATTGTATTGCATGTATGTACTATCGGGATAAAAGCCATAATTTTTTAATGAGTTCCTCTTATCATCATTATTTAATGATTTATTTAATAAACAAAATTAATATCTAGATACTAATTTTGAATTTTTAAACAGCTGTAACAACAAAAAAGTTATAATTATTTTTTTTTATGTATTTCAGCTTTCCAGTGTAGTGTATTTATTATCAAAATATAAACAAATAAATAGTTACTTTTATAATATTTTTACCACGTATAGATTTCCTTCCAAATAGTATTGACAAAAATATTTTATTTACAAAAATATTTTATGATTATTAAAATGAATTTAATGTTTTAAAAATAATTTTGATCAAAATAAATAAAATGTGCATCTCGAATGAAGTATATTGTTGGTATAGGAACCCAAATAATATGAAAGCAATAAAAACGGGGAAAAGTCTATTTCTGTGGCCTACAAATAACACTAAATCTTCAGGTCATTTTCGTCTCTGACCACAGAATTTCCCTCAATGATTTCACGCGTCGGTGGTCAAGGAAACAACATTTGTCCATTCTATCTGGGGAAAGGGGTAGGATAGGGGGTGGACCAATATTCGAAATGCATTTCGACATGTTGGCGACACAATGAATCATACACGCTTCGTGCGTATGATAGGAATATGACTTTTTGGAAATACATCATACTTAGGAAATTCCCAACTCAGAATGTATTATTAGAATATATTAGTTTCCCTTAAAAAAGAAAATGTATTGATTTTAATAAGCTAGACTGTGTTAAGCAAAATTTAGCTGGTTTTGAATAAAAAGGGAAGAATAGGAAATTTCTGCTGTAAAAATCATAAAAACATTGTAATAAATTAAATTGCATTTAGAATTCTCTTAGTAAATCCGCTATGAAAAATATAACGAAACTACTATGCATATAAATTTAAAGTATTTCATTTAGTTGATTAAAATTATTATGCTTAAATATATTCTAATAGTTATAATAATTTGATACTACCACTAATATATCTATAGATATCTTTTCAATGGACATTAGAAGTAATAAATGTGGACAAGGGGGAAATTGATGACCGCGAAGACCTGAACATACAGCTAGAGCGTTTGAGTTTGTTTTCTTAGCATTGAGGATATATAGTAGGCAAAGCGACATTTACGGAATGGATTGTACATTTCCTCTAACCGAATCAATTGTTCATGGTATCTTAAGTTCGAATAGATAGAACATGATGCCTTTCTTATTTTTTTTTCATTTGCTACTTCAACTAATTTAAAAAAATACGAGTTTCTTAGATCAGACATTTCTTATTATGACTAGAAATCAGGTAATCAAGAGTATATTTACAGGTAGAAAAACCAAAGGATTCGAGGTTTCATTAAAAAGTAATACTTCCAATGCCATAATTTTTTCATTTGCTTCCGATTTCCCAAATTATAGTTGAATCTGAAAGCTACATGTGGCCGCGGCAGCCAATGGTCATGGTCCGGACTCGTTGGTGGTGTTGCTTTCATCGAGTCGTTGATTCGAGCCCTGATGCCATTGAAGGTCCACCGTGTAGCGGGGCTGATGCATGTTAATTCTAACGAGGTTTCAATTCCTCCTGTTGGCATGGTGTGGAAAGGGAGGTGTCAGGTCATGCGCCATCCTCGTCATTTGATCGAGGTTCAAAATTACGAGGTCCGACGTCAATAGTTTTCGTGTTGCTACTAAGTGCGACATCAATAAACAATCACATCACTGAAAGCCGCATGTATCCTTAGATAATACATTTATTTCCTTTGGTCATAGGGGTCGTTGGTGGGCTCAGAACTGAAGAAAATGGAGACATGGAGAGGAGGTTGAAGCAACGAGGAGTCATTGTACACGACCTTGCAACTTTTACATCTTCTAAAATATGAAAGAACACCTTAAGAAGCACCGCTTTCTGATAATTAAGTGAAGGCTTCCACTAAAGCCTGGTCTCGATAATCACCACAGAAATTCTTTTCCGACGAAGTTTCCCGACTAATCACGCTTCAGCTCAAGTGATGAGGGAAAGAGATGGGGACGTTTCTTTATTAACCTCAGGGACTTTTTAGTAATTCGAATTGTATAAAATAGCAACTATTTGCTAAATCAAATGAAACATGATAAAATAAATTAGATGAAAATAAGAATTGCTATGAATTGAATTAGAGATAATGATATACAAGCAAAATAGAACTGAAGAGAAAAAGAGGTGAGGTAGAGGATAACAACAAGCTGATAGATTTTGTAGATTGGGGTGAATAATCGTAATTTATCGGTTATGTTCGAAGTGACTCCTGATTAGAGTAATCTTATTTCTATAATTTTAAAAGTAATTCTCCAAATTGGTGCAATTGCACTTTTTTTTTTTTTTTTTTCACCCAAAAAAAAAAAAAAACATAAAAGAATTCAAGTTATTTCACTTAGGAAAAAAACATATCATTATAACATTGACAAAACAACACATTTTTCATGGAAGCCATATCTTGGTGCCTTTCTCCATAGCTTTGCCCCAATTTAGTAGAGTGCCTTGCTTTTTTTCCCACGATTGATGAGAAGCATTTTAAAATGGACTCCCATGTAAACCGCTCCGTGTCCCATTGGTCAATAACTTGAGCTCTTTTCTGTGAAGACTGTCGGGTGGGGGAAAAGGAATGATAGATTACATCAAATCAGCCGTGGAATATTGTGTAATCGAAGAAAGAAATGTCTTGCGTTCGGAAAGTAACTCAACCACTGCTTCAAGACTTACATTAAATCATGTCTTCATTACTATCCATTACATTTTTCTTCCTTTCCCTTACTGGAGATGTTCTTTTTTTCTATTTCCTAAAGAAACGCTTAGAGATGATGGTGATAGATGCTGGAAGAGGTTTTGGAATTGCTTGAAATGATGCTGATATTAAGGTTTGAATTTAATCAATGGAATTCCCAGTTTAAAATCTTATTGATTATCCACATAAAAAATATTTTAATAAGAATAAAAAAAATAGCTACGATAGACACTAGGAGAAGTCTAGAAAATCCTTGATTTTGTTTCCATGCTCTGTTATAAAATTAAATACAAATGTACAAATTAAACAATTATTAATAAAAAATAGACAAATAAATTCAGAATATGAGCATATCTGCAGCCTATCAAGAATAAATATATTCTGAGAACATGAACATATTTGCCAAGATGTCAAGTCTTTATATACTAAACTCACTTTTGCGCCATATATGATATATGATATCGCCAAATCGAGCCAAGAGAGATGATTCAAAATAAATAAGAAAGAAGATTAATTAAACGTTGGAAAGAGATATAAAAAAAAGTACCATTTGAGTATTATGGAGCATGATTATTTATAACTTTTGCGCATGATATTAAATTAAGCATCTTTATTATGATAAAATATCATTTTAAATTCATAATAATGTGATATGTTATATTGTTAAACATGTCACAAACATTTATTCACATAGTTACAATCGGTACGAGATTTTTGTAATTTTTCTTTGGATAAATCAATGGATTGACTTTTTTGGACGTTGGGCGTATTTATAGCTTACAAATCTATACTTTTATCTTTAGAAGGGGAAATACTTTTTATTTATTATCATAGTATACAAAATAATTTCAATTATGTAAGGTTATAATTTTTATCTATAGCACCGATTTTGGATTGTGTTCCTTTTTCGCAGAAACTATTAAAATCAATATTATTTATATACATCACCATTTTTTTCTTATACAGTGATAAGATCCTAAGTAAGTACGACCAATTTTAATTTCTTCCTTAAATTTCACAATATTTCTGAAAAATTTGTGAAATCCTGATGTTTAATATATTCCCTTACACATATTTTGTTTAAGTGTATTAATATTGCACAAATATCATATTAAAAGATTATTGACTTTTATTTATTTGCTTAATTATGATTAAAAATGGAATTATTTTGAATGAGTAATTAATAACATTATTAGAAAATATATTTGAGAGGCTTCAATCAATTTTTTTTCCGAGTTTGTAATAGTATTAAGTAAGTTTTTCATTATATTTTTGATAATTAATATATATAACTATTAACTTATTCTATGGGTTAATAAGTTTATTAGAAAATTAAGATAATTAAGATAATTAACTTATTATATTAATCAATTAATAAATTTAGTTAGCAAACATAAAAACAAATCTTGATGAACAATACTTAAAAAATGTCTCCAAACGTCATTCGGTGAGATGTATTTAAATATCAAATAGAGAAGAAATTTAATGCATTAGACAAATAAAAAGAATTAAAGCAAGAATTAAAAATTTCATAACTATGATATCAATAAAATATAAAGAAATCAATTCAACATAAAATAAATTAAGTCAAGAGTTATACAATCAGCCCTGATTGTTGCTTTAGGTTATATTTGAAACTAATGACTTCATCTAATCTATTTGTACTACATGATTGCTACAATTCAAGGGAAAATTCTTAAATTATTATTTTTTTATCATGTATTAGCATATTACAAAACTTTAATATCAAAATTTTTCTGTAATTAACCTGCAATTAAAGCGAAAATATCATTTTATAATAATAACATTCTTTATGAATTCCTCTTATATCTTAAGGCGTCTTATCAATTTGTTTGAAAATTCTTTTCACATAAAAATAATTTATATTTTGCTAGTTCAGCTTTGGAAGTAGTTAAAACAAAGTAACTTTAGTTATGTTATACAGTAAATTTATTAATATAATTAATTTGGGAGCATTAAAACAGAAGTTAAGTATTAAATATACAAAGGAACTAATTTATTTTGAGAAATAAAGTATTTTTAATAAATTATAAACGCCCCAAATTCCCTTTAATTAATTATTTGTTTTATAACTTTACATTATGTTCATTAAAATTAATAATACTAATTAAAATCGGAAACCGAGACCGTGCTGTACAAAATATCCTCTCTTTGTTTGAAGAATCCATATTACGAACAAAATTTTACCTTAAATGTAATTTTCCAGACTGTTTTAGTGGAAGTGGTTTAACTTGCAACTTAATTGGTACGGTAATTTATGGAACTGCAACAAAGCAAAAAAATAATTATCCCTTACTAATTTTTTTGACCATCTCTTAAGTTATTAATTAGAAGTAGGATAATTAAATATGGCTAAGCGTAGCAAATATTTAATTATTAAAACGGCAGAAATGTTTCAGGATAAAATAGCAAGATTTTGTCATTTTCTTCTGGAGTGTAATTTCCGTTTCTTTGGCTTAAAACAGGAAAAGCGTAGCCTGGTTTCTTATTCTTAAAGGTAGAAAAAAATTCATATTTAATGATGTATTTGGAAGGATTTTTTTTCCTTGTACGATCAATTAACTTTTTTCATTCCTTTTTCGGTGCAAATAAGGATATCTTTTTTTACTAATTGAAGAATACTTATTATTCTATACCATTTGTTTTTAATATTCACAATTAATTAAATACAAGGTATTAAGAATCCTACCAAAATGGAAAAAAAATAATACATTTAAAACTCTAATTTGTTCATAAATTTTTTTTTGCAAGTTTTTTTAAAAAAGAAAACTTAGTAATATTCAATCACAAGGGAAAAGAAATTTAATTTAAGAAAGAAAGGAGATGCGAAGAAATATTTTCATTACGAATTGCGCTTATTAAATAGAAAATTAATCTGAAAGATTCGTTTTGACGTTACATTTTAATCTTATATTGGTAAATAAACAAGGTATTTAAAGTCGAAGAAAATGATACCACCACGAAAAGAATTAAAAATTTTTTAGATATTATTTACGCATGTCATGAAAAAGCATTAATTATTAAAGAATTTTTAGGCATTAAGATATTAATGTACACGTATCTGCGATACGTTTTTCTTAAAAAATAATTTTTAGAGGTTTTCTTTTTAGTAATAAATTAAATAAAATCTTATCAAGAACACTAATGATATAAAATTTTACACAAAAAATTTCAGGCGGAAGATGACATTATTCAATAAATTATCAATAAAAATGAAAAAGCTCGGTAATTGCAAGAAATACTTATTTAAAATTCCAGTAAAATCTTTCAAAAAAACGGCTTAGGTACATTTTTATCAAAATTAAAATATTTGGAAATATTTAGTTGGTGACAAATTGCCCAATTTTTAATGAGAATCTGAACACAAGGTGGTGAGATGTAATTTTAAAATTGTAAAAGTTTATTTCGCGGAAAATAGTGCTGTCGAATTTTACTGATATTAAACAAACATATGCAAGTGCGTAATTTTATGTTATTCAAGGTTTCATTTAATCTGATATTTATAAAAAAATATTCTAATTCGAATAAGTATAAATCTGATTCTCTCTTGATTTCCAAAAAAATGTTTTTCTAAAATTAGAAATAATAATCGCTTTATATGAATGATTATAATCAAAGCATTGATTTTTTTTAAAATTTACAAAACTACAAGCAAATTAACTTACTACTTCCTACTATGCTGAAGAAAAGAGAAGCACTGCGTACGGCAATTTAAACTAAGGAACTGGCGTATCTCTGACATCCAAAGGTTTTTTTATTCATTTTTAACAAAATTATTTCCACCATTCCTTATACTGGAAAATGAACTTTAATCTGCACAGTTTAAGGATACCAGGACAAGTGGGAAAAATAAAAATTTCTTTCTCTTTACTTGTGTGACATATATGTTTTAAAAATGTTAGTAGAGCTTATATTTTCTGTATGCCAAATAATGATATTTAAATAATTTTATAGAATCACGGAAATAATTTTTTTAGTTAAAAAGTTATTCTTTTCTGTAGTTGAATATGGACATGATTTTGAAGACATATTTTATTTAGGTACAATTTTTTAAAAACGCTAAGCCTTAAAAATACAAAATATTTTACTCCTCATATAAATAAAAAAGCTACAGATCTTTCGGGTTTGGTTTTATTAATGTCGCATACGAGTGCTATTGGTGAAGGACCTCGTAATTTTGAACATTGGTCAAGTTACGAAGACGACACCTGTGAGTGGGCACCACTCTCTCCTAACTTCCACTTACGCCAACAGGAGGACTTTGGTCCCCGACAAATTTAACATGCATAAGGACCGACTACATGACGGGTGTTTGGTGGTATCAAGGCTCGACCCCATAACCTTTAGAAAACAGCCAGTCGTGAGCCCGCGGCCTTGACCACTAGGCTACCGTATCCACACAAAAATTTTAGATAGTAAAACAGCTTTTTTAATGATATCACAGGATAGTCTCTTTGAAAAAATTATAGAACTTTGTTATTTCGGAAATTTAATTTTCATTTCCTTATTTCATATAAAAAAAATAATTTCTTAAGATTTAGCAATAACTTAAAGAAATGAAGCATTTTTGGCTCTCTATATCTACAGGTATGTTTTGTAGAATCATAAAAATTTGGAACGATATAGTGTAATAGTTTTTTAATATATATATATATATATATATATGTAAAGTAATTTACACACACACACACACATATATATATATATATGTAAAGTAATTTACACACACACACACACATATATATATATATGTAAAGTAATTTACATATATATATACTGCTGTTTGTAGAAAATGCAACACCATGAAAGAATCA